>VOPJ01007370.1:0-19081 GCA_014673585.1 Semibalanus balanoides
ACCTGAAAAGGGCCGTAACTAGGGCTGTGTGTGCCAAACCGGCAGACATGTGCCGCCGAGCCATGAGTCATCCAAGACGCGGGCCGAGCTGTGCCTTTCCCGTGATGGGGCTCATATAGAAAATGCGCTGTAAACGACCATCTGAGTGTATGAATGTTTGTGACCATTTTGAGTGTGTGAAGCTAAGCTGGCTCTGGTTTGAACATAATTTCCATGAAATGGGCTTTCCGATTATGCCACTGTGACCCGTCTGCTTAAAGCAATTAATGTTTTATATCAGTTTCAAATGTTTCCATCCTTTTTGGTCCACCCGGTATGTACTATTGCAGAAGCGTCATCTGGCTGGTAATAAACGTTGCGTAGATACGGTGAGTCATTCATCGACTATAGAGCCGGTGCCAGTCCTCTAATTAAAACACGCACCCGTCTAATTTGTGACGACCCGTCTGTGCTGTCTCTGACGGCCGTCTGCGCTGGTCTTCTGATCACCCGCTCCCTGCGCTGGCTCTCTGCACGACCCGTCTGCCGCTGCGTCTCTGGACGACCCGTCTGCGCCTTCGGTCTCTGCACGACCCCGCGGGTCCCCCCTCCCCCCCTCCGGGGGGTCTCTCCCCCGTTCCCTCCGGTCATTTAACATGCGCTGGTCTTCTGACGACCCGTCTCCGCTGGTCTCTGACGACCCGTCTGCGCTGGTCTCTGACGACCCGTCTGCGCTGGTCTCTGACGACCCGTCTGCGCTGCTGCTCTTTGATCCGCCGTCTGATATAGCAGTGGCCGCGACTCTGAGAGGAATAGCGGGCGACCTGTGCAGCTGATCCGGCCCAATATTGAGGACCGTGGCGGCCTGCAACACAGCCAGGCATCAGCTGCGACAACTAGCTCGCCTGCTAAGACTCTGAGACGACTAGCGGGCGACCTGTGCAGCTGATCCGGCCCAGTATTGAGGACCGCGGCCGCCTGCAACACAGCCAGGCATCAGCTGCGGACAATCAACCCGCCTGCTACGCTGCGGTGCCTGCAGTGCCTAATGCGATGTAGCGATACTGCTCACAGCTGACGCTCGCCTCGAACATCTATCTCTCGCACCACTCGACCGCGCTGCTGCTCACGCAGCCGGTGCAGAGCCCGGTGTTATAGAGCCGGTGGCTGCAGAGCCTATTCATCTAGGCGCCAAGTGCGGCGGTACGAAATGCCCGTCATCGAACGATTAGATCAGTACAGTCAGTGTGCGTGAGTCGTCTTATGACGGCGCTGGTCAATGATCTGATCACCAGTCACCAGTCACCACATATGCCTACGTTGTAAAATGTAAACTAAGGAGGTGGCGTTTGTTTAGCTGCGCTCCACGTTGCAGTGGGTATTGGGTAAATATAAGTGTACCGAAGTAAATTGTATGATATCATAAGTAAATTATGTTATAGAATATATAGGTATGGTAACTTCTGAAATGCGAAAATGTGAAATGGATGGAATAGAATCCATTACGACGCTGTCACTGGGTCTTGATTTGATCACATGAGACAGAGCGTTGCCAGATTGACCTGGGATGGGCCCAGGCTCGACTATATGCAGGATTAGGGTATCTAAAATCGAACATTTTTCATATCTTTGGTCATTGTATATCAATAAAACAGGCACGTAGCCAGGATTTTTCTCATGGAGGGGGGCATGTCGAAAAAATCGAATTATACTCCTCAGCCATATGCTGCTGACCCGGGGGGTAAGGTCGGGTCATCAGAGAATCTCATATCTTGTATGAATTTATTTTGCTCAGGGGGCATGACCCCGTGTCCCCCCCCCCGGCTACGTCCCTGCAATAAAAGGACGTAGTTTTCCTTCTCTTTTTGTAGCTGCACTGTCGTGTCAGTGAACTGCTTGCTCTATTACACACTGCATATGTGTAGCTATATGTACAGTCGGTCTATTATGTATCTTCCCCTTTGTAGTTTCTAAAACTCATCTAATTTCACTTTTGTGTACATGAAGGACTGATACAAGGGAACATGTGGTACCTTTCTAGGTAGGTACCACATGTTCCCAAAAATCAGTCCTTCATGTACACAGATGTGAAATTAGATGAGTTTTAGGAATTAAAAAAGGGAAGATACATAATAGACCGACTGTACTTACAGCATTTCACTATTTTGCTTTGCATGTTAGCAACATCATTCCTTGACATACCTTAAAAAATAGCACTCTGACCTACCCTACATGGTACAATTACCTGTCTTTATACTCTGTTCTGAGAAATTCATTACAAAAAGATGAACCTAACAGAATGCTGTTGACATGAGACAAGCACGCTGACTTGGATTGTGGATATTGGAAGGAAAATTTGCCCTGCACTGCAAGTTTCCCCGGATATAACTATAGCACTGTGCTGTCACTGTGTGTCTTATTAATGCTGTCACTGCCGGCCTTACCAGTCAGCTCCTTTGGAGGAACGCTCAGGTAACATTGAATCTGAAAACCCTGCGCAGTCAGCCCGGCCACGGTTGGCAATAATGATATGTTTCTCCGGAGCTCAGTCGTCGGCTGTGCCGGAAGGTCAGCACTAGAGGTGGCACATATTAATACCTATTTTATGGATCCAGACCCGACCCGGTCCCAGAAGCTGAAGAATGGACCCAGTTATACTCGAGTGCAAGGCAAGTTTGGACCCAGCGGACCCAGCTAGCAAAATGTTTCTCAATACTATAGACATCTGCACTACGTTGTGGGCGTATATCTTTTGTCCGGTGGCATTCATGCAGTTTCAGATTGCACGACAGACCTGCTTACAGTGTCCTAACTTACGTGAAACCAGCATGACAGTTGAAACATAAGTTGGACTCAGTCTGTCTGTACCCGGTATCATTTGGCGGGACCCAGTCTGGGACCAACAGCCTTTTTCATAAAGATATTTACACACCGGTTATATGTGTAGGTTGTAGATTCCGATTGTACGACTTACACATTTAATACGTTCCATAAAAAATACACACACCGCGTAAGTCGAATTGTAAATGTGCCTACATATAATATGTTTCTATAATATTAGAATATGTTAATATAATACATATAACATATCATGTGCATACTACAAACTTACAAACTACACATACAACCGGGGTGTATATCTTTATGAAAATGGCTACAACTGGGTTTAGTCTGGGTATAGAGACTAGTGGTGTCAATCGGTAACCAAAATTTTTGTTACCGAAAAAATGGTGTGACCGATTCGGTAATCGGTCGTCAGGCGATAAATTTTTGGACACTTTTCGGTTCAGCTAACTTGTTTAAAATAAATAACTGTTGAAAAAATCGGTCAAATCTGGACATTTTTGACCTCAACAAATCGGTCAATATTTGGACAACCAAAATGCTTCCTGTTTGGTATTGGATTGGTTTTGGTCAGGAAATTTTGGGAAAATTACATCACTAATAGAGACCGCCCCCTGAAGACCGGGTCCTCGGGTGCACGTTTTGCCACCTTTAGCATGCACGTGCACCACTGACTTAATGGACACCGGAGAAAGGTGACGTCAGAGAGTGCAGACGGACTTTCTGTCGGCGTGACTGCCACAGGCCAGCCGTGTTCCGGGAACACTGACGGCACGGTGTAACAGCAGACCGGGGGGACGTCACAGAAGACTGCCGGCACGGTGTAACAGCAGACCGGGGGGACGTCACAGAGGACTGACGGCACGGCGGAACACTAACAGCAGACAGGGGGACGCCAGCCTGACGTCAAGGTCGTACCACAGTCATCTGAGGTTTTCGCAACACCTGACGCCTGACCGCACCAGGTGTCGGACGCGAAATGACACTGGCGTGATGCGCAGTTCCGGAGTTGATGAACTCATGGTGTGAAGAACACCAAGAAAAGAACAGGGTATTTGTTTATCAATCTCTATAGGCGTCTGCGGGTTGAGAGGTTTTCCCATGTATAACCTCTGTGTGGTCTTATTTTCTTAACATTAATTAAGCATTTTCGCAACAGGCTTTCATCGACATTTCTTCTCTGACGGAGAAAACCGGCGACCAAGGCCGTCAGCAGTCCCAGTCTCACTGTGATTGGGAGTGGCTGCCGTCAGCAGTCCCAGTCTCACTGTGATGGGGAGTGCGCTGACGTCACAGTTCGTCACAGTCTCCACTGTGATTGGGAGTGGCTGCCGTCAGCAGTCCCAGTCTCACTGTGATGGGGAGTGGCTGCCGTCAGCAGTCGTCACAGTCTCACTGTGATGGGGAGTGACTGCCGTCAGCAGTCGTCACAGTATCACTGTGATGGGGAGTGGCTGCCGTCAGCAGTCGTCACAGTCTCACTGTGATTGGGAGTGGCTGCCGTCAGCAGTCCCAGTCTCACTGTGATGGGGAGTGGCTGCCGTCCAAGCAAAGTCGTCACAGTTCACTTGATGGGGAGTGACTGCCGTCCAAGCAGTCGTCACAGTTATCACTGTGATGGGGAGTGGCTGCCCGTCAGCAAAGTCGGTCACAGTCCTCACTGTGCGGATTGGGAAGTGGCTGGCCGTCAGCAGTCCAGTTCACTGTGAATGGGGAGTGGCTGCGTCAGCAGTCCCAGTCTCACTGTGATGGGATGGCTATCGTCAGCAGTCACAAGTCTCACTTGTGATGGGAGTGGCTGCCGTCAGCAGTTCCCAGTCCTGGTGTGGGAAAGTGGCTGCCGTCAAGCAGTCCCCAGTCCACTGGTGAATGGGGAAAAAGTGGCTGCCGTCCAGCAGTCCTCCAGTCTCACTGTGATGGAGTGGCCTGCCGTCACGCAGTCGTCCAGTCTCACACGTGGATGGGGAGTGGCTGCCGTCAACAGTCGTCACATCTCCACTTGTGATTGGGAGTGGCTTGCCGTCAGCACGTCGTCACAGTCTCAACTGTATTGGGGAGTGACTGCCGTCAGCAGTCAGTCTCACTGTGATGGGGAGTGGCTGCCGTCCAGCAGTCCCAGTCCTCCTGTGATGGGAGTGGGCGCCGTCAGCAGTCGTCAACAGTCCTCACTGTGATTTGGAGTGGCTGCCGTCAGCAGTCCCATCTCCACTGTGATGGGGAGCTGGCTGCCGTCAGCAGTCCATTCTCACTGTGCAATGGAGAGTGGCTGCCGTCAAGCAAGTCGTCACAGTCTCACTGTGATGGGGAGTGGTGCCGTCAGCAGTCCCAGTTCACTGTGATGGGAGTGGCTGCCAGTCAGCAGTCCCAGTCTCACTGTTGATGGGGGAGTGGCTTATCCGTCAAGCAGTCCCAGTTCACTGTGATAGGGGAGTGGCTGCCGTCAGCAGTCCCAGTCTCACTGTGGATGGGGAGTGCTGCCGTCAGCAGTCGTCACAGTTTCACTGTGAATTGCGGAGTGGCTGCCGTCAAGCAGTCGTCACACTTCTCACTGTGGATGGGGAGTGGCTGCCGTCACAGTCGTCACAGTCTCACTGTGATGGGGATGGTGCCGTCAGCAGTCGTCCAGCAGTCCTCACTGTGATTGGGGAGTGGGCTGCCGAGCAAGTCGTCCACAGTCCTCACTGTGATGGGGAGTGGCTGCCGTCAGCAGTCTCACAGTCTCTCACTGTGAAGGGGAGTGGCTGTCGTCAGCAGTCGCGTCACAGTCTCACTGTGCTGGGGAGTGGCTCCGGTCAGCCAGTCGTCACCAGTCTCAGCTGTGATGGGAGCTGGCTGCCGTCAGCAAAGCAACACGTCCTCAACTGTGATGGGGAGTGGCTGCGTCAGCCAGTCCGTACAGTCTCACTGTGATGGGGAGTGGCTCCGTCAGCAGTCCCGTCAAACAGTCTCACTGTGATGGGGAGTGGCTGCGTACAGTCGTCACAGTCTCACTGTGATGGGAGTGGCGCGTCAGCAGTCCCAGTCTCACTTGTGATGGGAGGCTGGCTGCCGTCAAGCAGTCGTCACAAGTCCTCCACTGTGAGGGATGCCCTGCCTCCAGCAGTCACAGTCCTCATTTGATGGGAGTGGCTGCCGTCAGCAGTCGTCACAGTCTCACTGTGATGGGGAGTGGTTGCCGTCAGCAGTCGTCACAGTCTCACTGTGATGGGGAGTGGCTGCCGTCAGCAGTCCGTCACAGTTCTCACTGTGATGGGAATTGGCTGCCGTCGCAGTCACCAGTCTCACTGGATGGGGAGTGACTGCCGTCAGCAGTCGGTCACAGTCTCACTGTGATGGGAGTGGCTTGCCGTCACAGTCGTCACAGTCCTCACTGTGATGGGGAGTGGCTTGCCCGTCAGCAGTACGTCACAGTCTCACTGTGATTGGGAGTGGCTGCCGTCACAAGCAGTCCCACTCACAGTGATGGGGAGTGGCTGCCGTCAGCAGTCGTCAACAGTCTCACTGTGATGGGATGGCTGCCGTACAGCAGTCCCAGTCTCTCTGTGATGGGGAGTGGCCTGCGTCAGCATCACACAGTCTCACTGTGAATGGGGAAGTGGCTGCCGTCAGCAGTCCGTCAACAGTCTCACTGTGATGGGGAGTGGCTGCCGTCCAGCAGTCGTCACAGTCTCACTGTGATGGGAGTGGCTGCCGTCAGCTGTCGTCAAACAGTCCACTGTGATGGGGAGTGGCTGCCGTCAGCAGTCCCAGTCTCACTGTTGATGGGGATGGCTGCCGTCAGCAGTCACAGTCTCACTGTGATGGGGAGTGGCTATCGCGGATGGTCACTACGCCGTTTTTTTATTCGAACTGGTTGCGATCTTGCTTACTCTTACTGCAAACAGAGTGAACATTTACATTTAGTTAATTAACTCATTGAAATGGGTCCAATCAGGCACGTAGCCAGGATTTCATCCAGGGGGGCGGCGCCTTAAAAGGGCCCTTCCCGAGGACAAAGGCCCCCCCCAAAAATATCAGTATAATATAAACCATAATTATATATATATATATTAGATATATATATAATGTATAGTATATATATATATTATATATAATATATTATATATATATACATATATATATATTGTTGAGAGTTCATAATGACAGTGAATATAAGAATGAATGAGACTAATTCAAATTATAAAAGTTTGTATTCAGAAAAAGTAAACGCGTTTCGATTATATCATCATCAGTACTATTTCTAAATACAAAATACCTATTTTGTATTTATATTTTGTATTTTGTATTTAGAAATAGTACTGATGATGATATAATCAAAACGCGTTAACTTTTTCTGAATACAAAACCTTTTATATTTGAATTAGTCTCATTCATCTTATATTCATATATATATATACTTGGAGTTATATATATAATATAAATATATATATATAATATATTATATATATATATATATATATATATAATATACTATGAAAACTCACGGATTCGGCCACTTTACCTTTGTGATCGCCCCCCCTTTTTCGTCAATTTTGATGAACTGGATTGGACCAGGACCCTCAGGGCCCACAGAGAGGCCCATAGACCAGGCACGTAGCCAGGATTTCGTCTGGAGGCAGCACTTCAAAAGGGTCTCCACCAGGCACGTAGCTATGAATTTTGCTCGGGGTGGGGCCTCGAGAGGGCCCATTCCCGAATGTTGAGAGGGTCAATCCGAGCGTTGAAAAGGCCCCAGTTAACGGATTTGAAAAGTGTCTGCTTCCCTCCGTACTGTGAGGGCCATTGGCATGTTCATGGACAAATTTGACCCGCCCAGGGGCCATTTTGGTCTGGCCAAGGGCCCCTCTGACCTGCACAGGGGCCCATTTAACTTATCAGGGGTCCTCTGGTCTGGCTAGAGGCCTTCCAGCCTGCTCAGGGGCCCTTTCGACCTGGTAAGGAACTGCGCTGGGTGCTTTTTCGCCCTACCGACATGCTCATTGCTCAGGGGCCCCTCCAATCTGCTCAGGAGCCCCTCCGACCTGCCCAGGTGCCCCTTTGACCTGCCCGGGGGCCCCTAATACCTACCCAGGGGCCAATATATTCCTCAGTCAAAGGTTGGAAAAATAACAGGCATTGCAATCAAAACAATTATAAACAACACACAAAAAATAGAGGGTCCCCAGGATTACTGCACTGCACCAACCCCCAGATTTACGGGGTTCTAAAATTAATATTTACGGATTGGGAAAGTGTTGGCAAGCACCTGGCTGCCCCAAAACTAAAACTACATAGAGTTGCGATTCTGCTGTACCTTCGGACTAACAAGTTCAATTTCAGCACATACATGGGCAACTTAAGAGGGAAATTACATACACCGAGACTTATTAAAATTATTTCAGCATAACACATCGGACACTTGACCAGCATATTTAAGGGGGTGGAAATGTCATATCCTTGGAAAAAAAAAATTAAGTCCAACAAAATTGGCACATCCACTTCTCAACAACTTTTGCTGGATACTTTTTAACCATGTTCATTTTCATATTTTCATATTCATATTCATTAATTCATTCATCATTCATAAGAAAGGAAACTGTGATTGAACTTAGCATTATGTCAAACTCATCAAGTCCCATTTTTGTCTCTCTGCTTTTGACCAATCATAACTTTTCCGCACATTGAAAAAAAGTAGGGTCAACTGAAAAATAACCTCAGGGCTCAGACACATTATAACCCGGCATTGACCGGCATTATAACCCGGCATTGGTATAACGCTCCCTGACGTTTTTTCGTCATAACTTAAAGAAATAGCGCTATCAACGTGGAACTTCGGGAACCTTAATCTACATTAATTTTAAGTCTTCTGTGCAAAAATGAAACAATTTTGTCTGTCGAAAAAGTTTTGAGATATAGCGAATTTAGTGGCGTCACTAGACACGTTTTTTACACATAGATCAGCCAAACTTTAACAGACCGTACAAAGGCAATATAAGAAGCAAAATGACAAAAATACAGATTTAAAATAATAAGGGCTACAAAATGGTTGTCTCTGATAAAACAAAAACACGTGTTGCAAAAGGGACATGAATGTCCCTTTTGAATGACCAACTGATGAAGTAATTATACGAAACGCGTCTTGGTCATCAATAAATTAATATGAGGAGTTGACTGGCTATAGATTTGTCACCGATTAGAACGGCAGAACAGCAACTTTTCCCAGCCCTGGGCAGTCGGAAGCTCTCAATGAGAAAAAAAGCACACGCGAAATTTTCAAAATAAGGTCACATGTCTGGTCACAGTCAGGTAAAAGGTCAAATGTAAGATATTTGAGCTTTTAGGCCATACTTTCCATCCAAAGCCTTATAATTTATATTAAGACCATTATTGCACAAGGTGCTCTCAAAGGTATGATGCATCTCCCTCATAAGCAAAAGTGAAATTGTAAGCAAAGGTCAAGATCAAGATCATGTCAAATCAGGTCACTATTGGCAAGAGTTCATGCGACACATGTTTTATGGATTATCTTACGCATAAAATTCGATCGTAGAAGCTATTTGCACACCTGACCCGTTATAAGGTCAAGGTCAGGTAAAAAAGGTCAAAGTTTGAAATGGATGAATATGAACACAAAGTGCATGTTTCACAACCAATTTTGTCTGAGAATTACAGCGGTGNGCTCCCTAAGTCTTATTTGATTAAATCGGATGCGCTGATCACGAATATGACAGTTATTTGGACAAATTCGATTTTTTCAGGTGGCCCCGGACGAAAAAAGGTCCACGAGTTTGCGACTTTTTCGAACTTTTTTTGCAATATATAACTAAGCCGTGGGTCACCTAATGTTCGTTTCAGTCACAGCTAATAAAGAGCATACTGTGGTGAATCGAATGGTACGAAATGCGCCGCTATATGCCATTATAAAGTAAAAAAGTTCGACTTTTTCTCCATCCCTTTTTTGCTGAATTTATACGTAATTCCGTTTTTGGGGCAATAGGTGGCGGAAAAACTTTGGCGAAGATAAAAGCAATTGAAACAAGGCAAGTATGCAAAGGAACAGTACAGTAAAGGAACTAAAAAAAATCATGCTGCAATTTAAATAGGCAACAATATAGCTGTCCCTACACCAACAAGATACACTCGTTACAACAGCGTTGCTAAATACTGACACACCTGCTGCAACACGCACTTTAGCTGTTTTTAAGTGACATTAAAGCTTCGATTAGGAGACTGCGACTGCCCCAAGTGGCGTAGCCAAGGGGGCCAAAGGGGCCAATGCTCCTCCTGGATGCCTGACGGCGCCCCTCTGGCCGACCGAAAACGAGGGCCCCCTGGGGCCGAAGTCACAGTTTTTGGATGGTCGTCAGGCGCCCGGAAAACGCCGTTACGTGGCATCACAAACCTCTGTGGTCCCTGCGGGGTTCTCAGTCGGCCTGAGGGGGCCTGGGGTCGGCCCTGAAGGGGGCCCTCCGGTCGCTGCAAGGGGGCCTTCGGTCGGCTGAGGGGACAACTCGGTTGGCCTAGGGGACCTCAGGGCCGGACCGAGGGCCCCCTTCAGGCCGATCCGAGGGCCCCTTCAGGCCAAACGAGGGCCCCTCAGGCAACCGAGGGCCCTCAGGCCGACTGAGGGCCCCCTTAAGGCCGACCGAGGGCCTCCTCAGGCCGATCGATGTCCCCCTCAGGCCAACCGAGGGCCCCTCAGGCCGAACAAGGGCCCCCTCAGGCCAAACGAAGACCCCTCAGGCCGACCGAAGGCCCCCTCAGGCCGACCGAGGGCCCCCTCAGGCCGACCTAGGGCCCCCTCAGGCTTACTGAGGGCCCCGCAGACCGACAGAGGGTTTGTGATGCCACGAAAGGCGTTTTGCGGGCGCCTGACACCATCCAAAACACTGGGGCTTCGGCCCCAGGGGGCCCTCGCTCGATCGCCAGAGGGGCCCGCCAAGCCTCCAGGGGGGCATGGCCCCTTTGGCCCCCTTGGCTACGCCACTGGTGCAGTGCAGTCCCAATCGAGAGCTTAATTCACTAAAAAGCTGAAAAAGCATGTTGCAGCAGCCAGCAGTGTGTCAGTATTAGCAACGCTGTTCGTAACGGGTGTATTTGTTTCGGTCTAGGAACAGTTATATATTGCGTCTTGAACTTTCTGCATATTTTTTAGTTCTTTTAGTTACAGTTCCTTGCATACCTGCCTTGTTCCAAGTGCTTTTATCTTCGGCAATGTTTTCCCGCCACCTTTTGACTAAAATACGGAATTACGTAAAAATTCAGCAAAAAAGGGTTGAAGAAAAAATCGAATTGTATGACTTTAAAATGACATAGAGCGGTGCATTTGGTACCATTCGATTCACCACAGTACGCTCTGTATTATCTGTGACATAAACGAACATTCGGTGACCCACGGCTAAGTTATATATTGCAAAAAAAGTTCGAAAAGATCGCAAAATCGTGATTTTTTGTTGGTCCGGGGCCACCTGAAAAAATTGAAATTTGTCAAAATAACTGTCATATTCGTGATCCAATGCGCATTCTGATTACATCAAATAAGACCCTTAGGGAGCAAGACTTTCGAAAAACGTACAAAAGGGGTTCACCGCCTAATAATCACACACACATCCAGCCTTATCACCGACACACATATATATAATATATATATATATATGATATATATATTATATATATATTAAAAAATTTTTATATATATATTATATATATTATATATTTATATATGTTTATTTGATAGTTCATTGTTAAATGACAGATGAAGTATAAAATGAAATGAGACTAATTCAAAATATAAAATAATTCTGAATACAAAGACCTTTTTATATTGAATTAGTCCGTCATTGCTAATCTTTGATTATTCATATAATATTATATATATATATATATATTTATATATATAGTCTAATAATATATAATATATATATATATTATATTATAGTAGACGCCGATTATTAACTCCGGCAGTGCAGTCACTGGGGTAATTTCTGTAACATGAATCCTGGGGGGGGGGGCTTTTTTTAGCCCCCCTTGTATCGTCGGAGGGGGCGCCATCACTGGTGGGAGGTGCACTGTCGTCTGTCACTGGCCGGAGGGGGCGCCATCACTGGTCGGAGGGACACTGTCGTCTGTCACTGGCCGGAGGGGGCGCCATCACTGGTCGGAGGGACACTGTCGTCTGTCACTGGCTGGAGGGGCCGCCATCACTGGTCGGAGGGATACTGTCGTCTCTCACTGGCCGGAGGGGGCGCCATCACTGGTCGGAGGGATACTGTCGTCTGTCACTGGCCGGAGAGGCGCTGTCAATAGCAGGGGGCACCCTCACTGGCCGGGGGCGCCGTCACTGGCTGGGGAGGGTCCTCACTGACCGGAGTGACTGGAGAGTCACTGGCCGGAGGGGCGCCGTAACTGATTGGAGGGGCACCAGCTTTGCATGGGCGCCTCGGGTCCAAAGGACCAGGTCGTGCCCGAAATGACCGTATATGGCGCCGTTGTTGACCGATTGATGACCTATTGATGATGCCCAGAAATGGCAGATAATGCATGATTCCAGCGTGGTTGGTTAGACTATTGACCAGGCTATGAGGGAGCAATGAGGCGGGACCAGACATGACCTTATACCGGGTCAGCTCGATCGCCAGTCATTGCCTTTGTGACCTTTCGCGACCCCGAGCGATCCCTATTCATAGGTAATGGTCTTGGTAATGTATTGCCAAGGCATTGCCTTGTTACTGGAGAGTATCTGTGAGTAATGCAGAAGGTGGCGTATGCATATTCTATGTTGTACCTACTTGCTCTGATTCTGGTCATGGTTTCTTGGATCTGTAGCAAACAACGTAACAATTGTTAATCTCGTTATTCATTGGTAATTTACTGCAAATGTACGGCATTAGCCCTCACCAGTGCAGTGCAGGCACATTCACTGGCGGATCCAGGGGGCGGCAGGGGCTAAAGCCCCCACCCATTTCAGTCCGGACAGGGGCGGCAATACAAATTAGCCCCCCCCCCATATCCGCTAAAAATGGTGATGAAAAACGGGAACCTTCTGGCTGCGAAAAATAACGTTTTGACGAAAAGTAGTCATTTTTTGTCTCATTCGTGTTTTCTCTCTTTGCTCGTTCGTGTTTCCGCTATTTGGTAGCAATTTGGTAGCAGTAGGGAGTACAGAAAGTGGCCCGTTTCACGCTATTTTCACCTGGAGCGACTCACAATCAATGTAGCCTTTGCACGGTGGCAATACACTGGCGGATCCAGGGGGCGGCAGGGGCAAAAGCTCCCCCCACCCCCATTTCATGCTCGACAGGGGCGGCAATAGAAATTATCTCCCACCAAAAAACAAACAGACACACAAACAAAAAATGCAAGAATTGTAATACAAATAAAAACTCGTGATAATTCGGAAAGCTAATAACCGAGTAAGAGTTTACCTGCAATGTATCTAAAATTAAGCAAGTTTTCTCGGTTAATGATACACAAATTACAGGGCATTTGGAGAAAATGGCGTGAAGTAGCCGCCATGAGTCCCAGTTGTGACGATAACGTACCGGCGTTCATCTTGTCGGTATTTGAGTGCACTAAACATGGCGAAAATTAGTATTTTTAAATATGAAAATATGACGTGGAAATGGGCTCAGTCAGTTACGGAATTCAGATGATCTTTTTTTCGTTTTCCCTTCGAAGTTCGACACACCGCTGCTCAGAAAGGAAAACGAAGGAAATATCATCCGTAACATGTTCCATGCTAAAATGCGACATAAGTGAGGGAGGCACTAAGTTTGTGAAGTACATAGTACACACGGTTATACGGTTATACACGGTTACACGGTATCATATACATACATATCACATATACTTTACATTGGTAGTCGTCAAAGCTTGCCGGTAATTTACTTTCAATTTGACCTCTGTGGGTGTTTTAACTTCTACACTTCTTAATTTCAATGCAAATCCAACAAAATAGTTATCTCAACTCAAATATAACGTGGATATGAAACATTCCCTTAAAAAGAAGCGATATATTGCTGTGATCGCCACCCGTTATATCGCCAACAGGATTTATCGCTATGCATCGCCACCCGTTCACCCGATATATCGTCATCTATCCCCGATATCTCGTCACCCGTTCTGGGTGCGTCAATGCCGGCGACCGCCTTGCTTGATCCGGAATTTCGTTGGTGACCACTTTCTTTTTTCGACCCTAGCCGACTCTCTTTGCTGAACGTCAAAGGAGCAGAGCCGACATCATACATCTATAATGATGCGTTTTGCTTTAAAACCAATGCAACACCCTGACCTACCCTATGCCGAAAAGACTGCATGTTATTTACTCTATGGCGCCAAGTAATAATTCATGAATAGTAGGCAGTAGCATTAACATTACAAAAGCAATACATCATAAGAAAACCGTTAACAAAAGATATTCCTAGATCCTCAGAAGAGTTTGGGGCGACGCCCCTCCTCGAAAAAAGTTGGGGTTGTTGCCCCCTGCCACCCCGGTTCCTGCGTCCTTGGCTGCTCGTGATTTTCACACTTTTTGCCAATGTTGAAGGAGCAGAATGAACCCCCGGGACCCGACCATCCGAGTTATTGATTATGAGGCCACGTTCTGGTGATTGGTGACATTTTGGAAGCGACGCACACTGAGAACAACAAGGTTCAACAATGCTGCTTCAGGATATTTGAAGCTGCGCCAACGAAAAATTCACCGCCATATGAATATCTGAGGTATCGGGTTGGACAGACGCTCAGCCTGCCGTTTAATTCACGGTGTCATTCTACATTTAAGACGCCACCGATTGGCTGGGTGGTGCTCGGCGGCAGCGACGGTGTCGCCACCTAGCCGGTATAAAAGTCTGGCGGCAGCCGAAGATGGCTCACTGGACCACCGGACGCAGCCCACTGGACCACCGGACGCGGCTCACTGGACCACCGGACGCGGCTCACTGGACCACCGGACGCGGCCCACTGGACCACCGGACGCGGCCCACTGGACCACCGGACGCGGCTCACTGGACCACCGGACGCGGCCCACTGGACCACCGGACGCGGCCCACTGGACCACCGGACGCGGCCCACTGGACCACCGGACGCGGCTCACTAGACCACTGAGCGCGGACTGCATGACGCTTCAGGGTAGACCGCCAGACCCTACTGCTGCGATGCTCTGCCGACTTCTGCTGCTACTGGTGGGAGCTGCGGCTGCTGGCCCGGCTTCCTTAGCTGAGCTACTGACGCTACTGTCGGGCCGCGCGAGACCCTGCCAGGTGGTGCTGGCCGCCGAGTGGCATGTGCTGCCGGCCGAGATGGTGGCCGCCGTCCGCTGGCCGGCGCCGCTGATCCTGCTGGACGCCGCCCCGGACGCCGCCGGCGTGCTGCCGCGGTTGATCGGCGTACGCCGGCACTGCCTGCTGTTTGTACTGGCCTGCGCACAGCTGCAAACCTGCGAAGCCTTTCTAGAGCGGCACCGTGACACCTTCAGCCTCCAGGCGCACTTCGTCGAGTTCACCAGCGAGAACGTGACGCGGGCAGCAGCGGCGCTGCGCCGTCCGCCGCGCAGCCAGCTGCAGCACCTGGTGATGGCGGCCGCGCCGCTGGCCGCGCCGCCGTCCGCCGTGCCGCTGCTCTCCCACCGCTACTACGTCGACGGCGAGCGCGTCTCGGCCGGCGTGGTGACGCACTTCGCGGCGTCGCGGCTGTGGCCCGACGTAGAGCTGTTTCCGGACAAGTTGACCGACATGGGCGGTCACCGGCTGCGCGCCGTCACCTTCCACTACCCACCCAAGAACATGTTGGTGCGGGGGGTGGACGGTGTGACGCGCCATGACGGCCTCGAGAGCCGACTCGTCCTGGCCTTGGCCTCCGTGCTCAACTTCGAGGTCGAGTTCAGCACGCCGTCCGACGGCGGCACTTGGGGTGGCCAGGCGGCAGACGGCTCGTGGAGCGGCCTGCTCGGCGATCTGCACTACGGCCGTGCCGACATCGGCATGGCCAACCTGTTCATCTCGGCCGACAAGCTGCGCGGCATCGACATGACCGAGCCGTACATGACCGACTACGCCTGCTTCCTGGCGGCGGTGCCGCCACCACCGCCTCACTACCTGGCATTGGTGCGGCCGCTCAACTGGCGCACCTGGTGCGCCACCATCGTCGCCTTTGCCGCCTTCGTGCCCGTTCTCTGGGCGCTGGCCGGCAGCGAGGATCGCCGCTTCAGCAGCTTTACCTACACGTCCTTCTACGGGTTCGGCGTGCTGATGCAGGAGGCGATGGAAGCGGTGCCACGGCGGCGGGCGGCGCAATGGTTTCTCGCCCAGTTCTGGCTGCTGGCCATCGTGGTGACGTCCGCCTACCGCGGCAACCTGGTGGCCTACCTGCTGGCGCCGGCGCCGGCCACACCGCTCGACACCACGCGTCAGCTGCTCAACAGCAACCTGCGGTGGGGCGTTCGTCGCAGCGGCGGCTGGGAGGCCTGGTTTCAGGACTCGCCCGACCCCGTGGCGCGCCGCCTCGCTGACGGCATGCGCTTCGTCGGCGGCTTTGCTGAGGGCGTGAGGCGAGCGCGCCACTCAAGTTTTGCCTTCATCAACTCGAAGCAGTCGCTGCAGTACCTGGTGGTGACCAACTTCACGGACGCACGCGGCGGCGAGTCGATGCACGTGTCGCGCGAGTGCTACATCCCGTTCAGCGTGGCGCTCGGCTTGCCCAAGTACTCGCCGCTCACCAGCAAGCTGAACCAGTTGATCCGGCGCACCATCGAAGCTGGCCTGGTGGAAAAGATGTTCAGCGACGTGCTGGGAGGGGCGCAGCAGCAGCAGGGACGGAGGGTGGCGGCCGCGCAGCGCCAAGGTACCGCGCTCGCGCTCAACATCTCGCACGTGCAGGCGCCAATCGGCCTCTTCGTGATCGGTCTGCTGCTGTCGCTGCTGGCGCTCGCCGCCGAGCTGCTCTATTCCAAGCTGTACCGGGTACCCCGCTCTACCGGCACCGGTCAGCAGCGGCCAGACGCAGAGAAGTGGGCTCACTCCGCCTCACACCCAGACAAAAGACGGCAGGCTGACTCAACGAACGACCGGAAGCCTTTCTCAGAGATTCGAGGAGCCATGCTGACATCCTAGTGGTAATTTGGAGGCTTCTTTCAGCTGAAATCGTAGCTGTAGTCAAGCTGCAGGAGTCAGTAGTTCAGATCACTCTCGGACAAACATCCTTGTTGCCTTTCTTTCCTTTCATTTTAGTTTCACTGGGCTTGTACTTCATTTACACGCGCGCTGGGCTATCCATCTTCTCCCGTTTTATCGATGTTTAATGTTAAAGCGGCGAAATGTCCGAGTGAAGGCGCATATTTAACGAAACGGTAATGACGCGTCGGACGCAGTGTACATTTAGTAGTTGAGGACATGCAATAACTAAATACTCTTTAGTTAGGTATGGGCCGGAAAAGTTCAATGGCTGCTGACAGCGGTCTGCTAACTGTCGTTCTGTCCACCTCAGAGGAGATGTGTCCCGCACCCACCATATATCGTCCAACGTATTGTAGTATGGCTAGTGTTCTGTCCACCACAGAAGATATGTGTTCCGCACCCACCATGGGTGTAACTTTGTATGTGGCTGGTGTGGAAAGCTCAACACCAACTTGAAAGTTGGTGTGGAAAATCCACACCAACCTAATGTAGGAGAGATGCAATTGTGGTCATCCAAGGGGCTTTTTGGGGGCCGTATGTACATTAAGGCTGTTCGTTTCTATGTAACAATTCATTTTTGCACCATTTAAAAGACGAGTGGACGAAATACCGAAAGTCAAAAGACAAAAGTAACATGACATCAATGACACCCACCATGGCACCCACCATGCTCATTGAAGCAGTGGTGGATCCATAGCGGGGCATGGGGCCATGCCCCCCCCCCCCCTCCATGAGCCTCGTAGGAGCCAATAGCTCGAGAGGCCACATAGCCGATCTAAGTGATTCGAAACTGATTTCACTCCGTTTTCAAACAAATTGCAAGTACGTAACGTTTGCCAACACTGACCCCCAGGGGCCCCAGTTTGACTTGTAAATGTACAGGGCCCACTTTAATCTCGAGATGGCCCATTCTGGCTTGAAGAGGGCCAATAGGCCCATTTTGGCATGTAAAAGGCATATTTTACAATTTGCACTACATTGGTCTATTCTGGCCAACATTTGTCTGCAAGACCAAAAGGGCCAACCAGGGCTTAAGGGGGCCACTCAGTCCTGAGAAGTTTCAGCAAGGCCTGGGGGCCCACTTTGCCACGTGACCCCCTCCTTGACCGAATCCTGGATGCGCCACTGCAGTTGTACTGCAGTAGGTATGGCTGGCTGGCGTTCCGCCCACCACTGTACCACAGAGCTGTGTCAGCACACCGACTATGTTATGGTCAACGCAATGTAGCAAGATCGCGACTTATGAACAGGATTACAATACAATTTGATGTGGTCCGTAAATTTTAAACGATGTAGTGTGGTGTACTACGGTACGGACTAGAGGTGGCAAAACGTGGACCCGAGGACCCGGTCTCTAGACCCAGTCTGGACCCAGTTGGTCCCAGACTGGTCCCGCCCAAATGAAACGGGTACAAAATGGGTCCAACTTATGTTTCATGGCTGTTTCACGCAAGTAGGAGCTGATACGCAGGTTTCTTTGTGCTGATGGTCAATCTGAACTGCAAGTATTTTAAACTACAAGAGTTAGTTTACTTGCACTAACTACAGGGTGCATATTTGTCAATATTAGCTGCGAGACGAAATTGTGCTAACTGGGTCCACTGGGTCAAAACATGCCTCGCACCGGGTATAACTGGGTCCATTTATCAACTTTTGAGACCGGGTCGGGTCTGGGTCCCGAAAATATCAATTTTTGCCACCTCTAGTACGGACCCTCTCGAGTCATTATTGGCGAGACAATACTAATACACCGCCGTTGGTGCAGCCAAATGGAATCTCGGCAACGGTTGGACCGATTTGCTCGCCATAGGCAGCAATCGATTCAGGCCACACGATTTCATGTGCTGAATCTGACTACTTTAGGTCAGCGCTGTGACATTACAAATTGATTAATGTCCTTAACAAAAATAATGGATCCGCCACTACGCAGGTTAAACCGCGCCCCGCTAGGGTTTTCAGCCGAACACGCCTTGCTAGGAGGAGGCAGATTTCGCCCACTCGCTATTTTCCGAAAAAATAACCACAGTGAGACGCGCAAGGCGGCAATCGAAAGCTTTGGTGAGACGCATCTACAGCATAAGCGACATTTTCCAAATATGATCACATGT
>VOPJ01007373.1:0-15139 GCA_014673585.1 Semibalanus balanoides
TCTGGCTGAGTGTCCTGTACCTGACAGCTCTGACAGAGCTCTGGCTGAGTGTCCTGTACCTGACAGCTCAGCTGCGCTATGCTTGCCAGGCTGACCGCTGCGGGACAGCTTCCCGCTGGTATGTGCCTGCCAGCTGCCGGCTGCTCTGTGTCTGACAGCTGCCGGCTGCTCGGCGGCAGCGTCTGACAGCTGCCGGCTGCTCTGTGTCCGACAGCTGCCAGCTGCTCTGTGTCCGACAGCAGCCAGCTGCTCTATGTCCGACAGCTGCCGGCTGCTCTGTGTCCGACAGCTGCCAGCTGCTCTGTGTCCGACAGCTGCCGGCTGCTCTGTGCCTGCCAGCTGCCAGCTGCTCTGTGTTCGACAGCTGCCGGCTGCTCTGTGTCCGTCAGCTGCCAGCTGCTCTGTGTCCGACAGCTGCCAGCTGCTCTGTGTTCGACAGCTGCCGGCTGCTCTGTGACCGTCAGCTGCCAGCTGCTCTGTGTCCGACAGCTGCCAGCTGCTCTGTGTTCGACAGCTGCCGGCTGCTCTGTGTCCGTCAGCTGCCAGATGCTCTGTGTCCGACAGCTGCCGGCTGCTCTGTGTCCGACAGCTGCCGGCTGCTCTGTGTCCGACAGCTGCCAGCTGCTCTGTGCCCGACAGCTGTCAGCTGCTCTGTGTCCGACAGCTGCCGGCTGCTCTGTGTCCGACAGCTGCCAGCTGCTCTGTGTTCGACAGCTGCCAGCTGCTCTGTGTCCGACAGCTGCCAGCTGCTCGGCGGCGGCTGACAGCTCCAGTGCCAGCTGCCCGGCCAGCTGGCCGCTCGATACCGGTCAGCTCATGACGTCAGCGGAGCGAGCCGGGCGCCCCTGCACTGCAGGCAGCCCTCTCCACTGATTATCGTCTTCAATCGCACAGAAAATTACCATCCGGCCAACTGATTACGCTGGGATTACATCCATTTTAATGCGTCGCCGACGCTGTCGCCGTCGCTCCGTTGCGGAGGCGCCGGAAGTGACACCGGCAGCGGGCTGGCCCGACAGACTCCCACTCCCTCAGACAGACTGCCATGTGATCGGACTCTCAGACTCCACCTGACAGCACACCACCGCGCCGCCGAAAACAAAACTGGCTGCCAGCAGGTGTGTTTACTTTTTTGTATTATTTGCACGCATAACATGCACGTGCAGTTTAAGTTCATGACGAAATGATAAATGAAAACAAAATAGATAAACCAGCGATACTTTTGCTAGCATTTATATATAACCTACGAGTAAAACTGGAAAATGAGATTTTCATTTGCAAATTAATGGGACCCTGTGGTTTTGGCGAGGTATAATTCCTGAAATAAAATAAAGATGTAATTCGTTAACCCGCGCCTTACTGGAGTATATTCTGCAACGCGATTTATGGGAGGGAGAGCAATTTATAGCCCCCTCTGATCTTCGAAACTACTAGACCGATCTTACAATTAAAACGGCATTCGATAGCTCTGTCAAATTTGTCGAAGAAAACCTAATATTGTTAAACTCAGGGTCACTGATGACGTCACAGCTCACGTCAAAGACAAAATGATTACCGTGTCATTTGAGTCCGATGGATGTAATTGTCGCGCAGAAATGCGATATTAAACGCACAATCAGTTGATAAATCGGTGTGATTCGTGTATCTGACACTTCTTATTACCATTATGAGTTGTTTTTTAGCCCTTTGGTCAGGTCAAGGTCATCCGAGGTCACGAGGTCAAACTGCAGATTAAGGTCATTAGAAAATGTAACAGATATTCGTGGGTTCGTTTTTCGACTAGAGCGCGGAAAATGGCCGTGGAACATTGTTTTGTCAATATAAATATAAAAAAGGAAATACATTTTTTGCATGGTTATAGCTGTAAATGTGGTCGAATTTTGTCTTTGAAAGGTTGTAAGTCAGTCATTTTTGATGTTATCGACTTCAAACTTGATATACATATTTATCGGGTTCGTCTCGATCAAATGCATTCAATTTTTTGAAAATCCGGATTTCTTTAGAATTTTGTTAACAAAATGTCTTGATTTCTATTTTTTTTAATTTGAGTAAATTTCGAAAATCCGAGATTCCAGTTTCATAGCCAAGTTTATTATCTGTCATGACGTAAATGACAATCGAATTATCTTAAAAACTGTACTTTTGACAGCACTTCCCGCAAACCCTTATTTTTCAACACAAAAAGCAGAACATGACGTCACTCTGACGTCCTTTCCGGTTTCTCTATCATAGCCTCATCTTTTTCTTCAGGCAAAATGTGTAAAATGAATGGGAGACAAGGTACTGAAAGTGTGATGACGATACCGCTGTTGGCGTAGAAGATATTGCAAAATAACGGGAGGGGGGGGGGGCTATAAATAGCCCTCCCCAGTAACTCGCGGGTTAATGTTATCAGGCCCAAAAAACGCAATCCCGCACGCATTCAGCCTGTTTTCTTTTGTTGTATGCTTTCTGACCAGTCGGCCCATTACACCTTTCTCCCCTCCTCACTCTAATCTCTGCGCAATAGGGGCCGGTGCCAGTCGGTGGCTGGTGGCGGCCAGCCCGCCCGGCCAGTGACCTTGGCCGGGACTGCAGCGAGTTGGGGGGAGGCTGCTTGGTCAGGTCGGTCGATATACCGCATGACGTCAGCAGGGGGGTGCTGACGCAGACCGGGCCGATTCCTACAGGTAGACCCACTGCCAGCCGGCAGCCATCGTGACGTAGAGATCCACAACCAGCCAACGCTGTCTTTCAACAGCTAGCCAGCGGATTCATCCGATTTTTTGGCGACCTCAAAGCGGGATCCTGTATATGTATGTCATCGCCAGATTTTTAACTTATCATACACTCCGTCACCCTGTAACTTATCAAATGCAAAGAGCATAAGAAATGGATGGCGGCAGCTGGTGCGGGGCGGACAGCCAATACACAGAGCGAAATACCCCAGCAGATGTGTCGGTAGTTGCAAAAAGACCCAGCACCATACATTGTACAAGTATATATATGTAATAATATGTATAGTGAATATGTAGGTACATGCTTTAAGAAGTGAGCGCTGAGGCGCTGAGGGCCGCGACTGCCGGCTGCCGGCTGCCGGCTGCATCCCGTCTTCATGTCTCTGCTGCTGCCGGGATGGCGCCGTGTGGGCGGGGGCGGCAGCGCCCAGAGCGGGCGGCGGCGCCCAGAGCGCGCCACGAGACAGCACGTCAACAGCGAGGCACGCGACAGCCGTAATCGTGCGCCATCACTCATGGTGCCATTAGAGCAGCCAGCTCCTCCCTCCCCGGCTGCTGCCCATCCCCTCCGAGCTGCTGCGCCTGCCAGCTCGACAGGCACGCGGCAGGGAGGAGAGCTAAGAGGACTGACCCTTCTATACTGTCCATCAGCGGGGAGAGAGGGAGAGAGGGAGGAGGGAGAGAGAGAGAGGAGGGAGGAGGGAGGAGGGAGGAGGGAGGAGGGAGGAGGGAGGAGGGAGGAGGGGAGAGGAGGAGGGAGGAGGAGGGGGAGGAGGGAGGTAGGGAGGAGGAGGAGGGAGGAGGGAGGAGGAGGAGGAGGAGGGAGGAGGAGAGGGAGGGAGGAGGGAGGGAGGAGGTAGGAGGGGAGGAGGAGGAGTTGACCAGTAGTCCGGTGTTGGGGGTAGGGCGGGGTTGGAGGGATGCGAGAGGGGAGGGAGGAGGGAGAGGAGGAGGGAGGAGGGAGGAAGTTCAAGCAATAGCTACTGCCGTGTCTATCAGCTGATCCAGGGCAGATAAGTGAATACATACAACGAATACAAGACCTTGCATATTATTAGCCTTAGTGGGTATTTTTCTGAAGGAAGGGCATTCAAAGGACATAAATACGGTTGCCGAGGCGAGGGAGCAGGCCGATAATGTTGAGGAGGTAAGGGAGAGGAAGGAGAAGAAGATGCGTTGGTCATTTATAATGTATTGAAGAGGAGAGGGGAAAGTTGAATGAATGAGTGCATAACATGGATAAAGGAGACAAGGAGAACAAGAGGAAATAAATATGAAAAGATGAAGAATATGAATAGAAGAGAAAGAAGAATAAAAGGCATAAGAGAATGAGAAAACCAACAAAAGGAAAAGGACGAGAGAAGGACAGGAAATAAAAGAGAAAAGACATGCATTGTCCAAGCAGTTCAAGCAGCGCTGTGGAGTTGATCGGTTTTCAGGTTACCCATACTCCGACCTTCCGAAGTCAACTCAGACTCCGACTCCGAAGTCGTCTCCGTCCTTTAATTAGCTGAAAATATTGACAACGGGAACAAGATGTGACCACCCGCAGCAAATTTACCCGTCTCAAAATTAGATTTAATTTAATTGAAAATACGGTAGATGGTAGTTAAATGCAATATATAGACGTTGTCTAATCATAACATTTTTTTTTCTTCAATATTCAAGAACTACAAAAAATGTCAAGTCTTGTGACAACCCTATCCACTGGCGGATCTAGGGTGTGAGTTGGAGAGTGGGGTTAAAAATTTACCACCGTTTCATTAGCGAAACGTTGTTGACCGGGGCCGGGATGGCGTCGGGTCGTCAGCGCGAAGAGTCGTTGAGCGAGGGAGAGAGTGGGGGTCGGGTCGTCAGCGCAAAAAGTCGCCGACTGGGGGGTGGGTGACGTCGGGTCCTCAGCGCGAAAGAGTCGTTGACCGGATGGTGGATTTTTCCTAATTACCACTTTTTACAACCAATACAGGAACGCGCAAGACATACTTGTATTGAATGCCCCATGTTCCTGTGGGGTGGGGGAGGGGGCATTTAACCCTTATCCCCCCTGAACTGCCAGTGACCCTAACAACCACATGGATGTTAACCAATCAGTAAAAACAATAGTGGAGAGTTGCATGACGTTTAACTCGCCTGAGCAGGCTCACATTAACCTCACATTAAACTGTATTTTTGTCTGCAATTAGATAACTCGTAGTCGTGATCATTGCTTAGATTCGTTGGGGTGGTATTTTGGAGCTGCATCCGTTGACACACCCTTATCGGTTCGATTTCGCCCACCGTCTTACACGATGGAAACGAGTGTAGCATGACTGAAGATCATTAAATAGCAAGGGAATCGAAGCAAGCAAAGCCGAAGCCGACGAGACATTATTTTTAGTCATCAGCATCAGGTGGTTTACTAAAATGCACATGCAAAATACTTGCCCATGCGTTGCCCATGACTGACAACCGGAGTCGGAGTCGGCATTCCAGTCAAAATCACCGACTGTGACCGACTTCGGCTCCGACTCATACTCCGACTCCGCAGCCCTGTTTCCAAGTTTGTCCAACTCCCACTTCCATGTCCAAGGTCAAAGTTTGCCTCAGCTGGTAACTTCCATGTCCAAGGTCAAAGTTTGCCTCAGCTGGTAACATTTCCCGGAGTAAACTAGCGGGTTTAAAAAGAAACCGCTGAAATCCTGTTTCAAAGAAGACGAGTTTCTAACCTCAATCGGTTAGAAATCGGTTATACGGGGACAGCCAACACACTGAAGCAGTCACCCTTCCCAGTTCATCAATCACTGCGTCTAACACAAGTCACACTATTTACCGCGCGGCAGTCGCCCCAGCAATCTAACATCCTGTCCAGGTCAGACCGATGGCTGCATTCCTTGTGTCTGTCTGTCTACTGACCTGCCAGGATACAGACACAGTCTCGTTGCCTCTAACCTCTGGCCCTGGCTCTGTCTGTTGACTGCTGCCGCGGCGGCCAGCCGGCGCTCCTGGCCGGCCGGGCGGCGGTCCTGGCCGGCCGGCCGGCGCTCCTGGCTGGTCGGCCGGCCGGCCCTTGGGGGCTGCTCCTCACCGGCCGTCGCCGCGGGCCGCTCTGTGTCCTCGTGCAGACCGTTGAAGCGCGTCTCACCGCCGCCGCCGATCCCACACCTTAATTATAGCGACGTGCCGGCGGCTCTAAATAAAACAGGGGCCGACGAGCTGCTGCGGCCCGCCGCCCCCGAACGGCCGCTGCCAAACGGCCAGGCTATATTTCGACTTCCAGAGTATTTCGAGAGCAATGTTTGAATTTAACCCAAGAACTAAGAAAAGATGTGCGCTGGGGGCCTATTTTCGCGTGGCGGCCGGCGGCCGCGGATGAAGTTAGTCTGAGCGCGCGGTGGGCTGCGGGTGGCAGGCACGGTCGGAGGTGCGCCGCGCCGGATCCTGCCGGCCGACGTGACGGTGACGGTGACGGTGACGTAGAGGTTGACGACGCAGTGCTGCAGCTGGCAGCCGAGCGCTCCGGCAGGTGGCAGTGCTAGAACATGGGCCAGGCAAAGAGTGTCCACTGGGGCCTCCGACGCAGCTCAGTGGAGGTCCTCCGACCTCAGTGAAGAGTGTGCTGACCTCAGTGGAAACTCTACCGATCGTGGTAGAGGAAGCTGTCGGCTGATCTACGAAGCATGACGTTTCTCTGCGCAATATATTGGAGTTGAAGTTGGAAGGGTAACTGCACCAGCCAGCTGCCTGCCGCAGCCTATTGCCACTACATCTCGCGTCGGGCGTGGATTGGATGGCCCAGATCTGCAGCGGTACTGGCCCAGATCTGCAGCGGTACATGACCAGCGTTGAAGCCAACAACTGCAGGACCAGCCGCCAGTGGTTCGTCATCACTCTGGTACTGCTCGGCTATGTATCCTAATGTCTGTCGAGACACTATCTGCTCATCTGGCGTCTACCGTCTCCGAGTCTGATCTGAGCATAATAGTTGTAGGAGCTTCGGGAAGCGCATCTAAGAGCTCAGCGGGCTCATTCCGCTACAGCTGTTCGTAGCTGGCTGTAAAGCTCTCCTCAGCCCGCCGCAGCCGCCAGAGGGCCGCAGGGGAGCGTCGGAGGGCCGTCAGAGGACCGAGCCGTGGCCGGAGAGGGGCTGTACGGCTGACGTCACGGGCGGAGGCGCCGCCCCCTGGCGGCAGGCCCCGCCCGGCGCTCAGGTGACGGCGGGCCGCACCATACATGGCCGGCGGGCCGCGCCAGGTAACGCGAGCCGTGTGGCCGCCCGTCTTCGACCAATGGCTGTCGAGCGCCGGCCCGCGCCACCGCTCCACCGGAACCCAGTCTGCTTCTCCTCGGCCGCGGCCCAGACATAAATTAGGCGGGTCAGGTAATCAGGCGGCCCCCGAGAGAGCGGCCAGTCCCGGCAGCCGCACATCAATTACAACCAGACGATAACAATCGGTTCTCGGGAGCCGGTAATACCGCCGCCGCTGGGGACGCGGTATTTCTGACACACCGACGCCGACGATGATCTGTTTTTATCACGAGGAGCACGATACCAGCGCGGGATATGGATGTGTGCATGTCTGCGAGGCATCAGCTGAGCCGGTTAGGGAGTAAGTAGATTGATCCGGGAGGGGAAGTCCAGTGATCAGGTGCAGGCGAATCGTCTGGCCAGAGGACAGCTTACCCAAGGGGAGCACGGATCACGGCATAATACAGGCCGACACGCTAATGAGTTAATCCGGCCACCTGGGCATGACAGGCCGTATCGGAGATGATCAGATTCGGACACCCGGCAGGATTCAGGTGGTATGAAGGCACGCTTTGCATATGTCCCAGTTATATATCAGAAGCCATGCTGACCACGGTGCGCTGTAGCAACCAGTGAGTACAGATCTGGGTATACAACGCTGGTCAGGAGTCCTCAGCTAGACGGCCTCTCAGAGCAGCTCGTGCCGGCCGGCTGGTGGTGGCGGCGAACAGCTGGCCTCTCAGAGCCTCCAGCCAGACGGCCTTTCAGAGCAGCTCGTGCCGGCCGGCTGGTGGTGGCGGCGGACAGCTGGCCTCTCAGAGCCCCCAGCCAGGCGGCCTCTCAGAGCAGCTCGTGCCGGCCGGTGGCGGCGGACAGCTGGGCGCCGGTGTCGGCCGCAGCGGCGGCGGCGCGGCTGGCGCAGTTGGCTGTCCTCCAGCCGAGCGGCGGAGCTGCAGAGGCTGGACGGCAGCCAACCGCTGGCACATCGCCTGTCTCCCTCCCTCCCTCCCTCCCCTGCTGCCAGCTCGAGCAGCCCTGTCGCCGGCACCGCGGGAAGCAACAGAAGGTGGTGACGCAACGCCTGGGCAGCGCAGCGGCGGCCAGCGAGCCGAAGCCGGCCAGCGAGCCGGGCTCTGCACACATACACAGCTGATATACGCAGCAGAGAAGTGAGCGGACCAGCCAGGGAGCCTGGTTCCAGACCCAGGCACATACCTACCGGGGGATCGAGCATGAATGACACAAAAATAAACAAGTCACGCGATTACGTAAAACAATAGTTTGAATGAGCCCGTGAATCGATTGTAGACTTTGGGACATTTTATTCATTTAGTATTTTAAATGCGTAGGTGATGTTTTATGGTTGTGTCAATACCGAAACGGAAGGCTTTTCACAGACTGCTCCGACTGACCTGGCCGACTGGCCTGCAGCCTGTTCCGACTCCGACTGGCCAGTCGCTGAAGTCGTCTACAACACCTACAAATCGACAACAAAGTCGATAGTAGTAGCCACTTTCAAAACCTAACCCCATATAATGGCCGTTAGGTGAAATTCGGGTCAAGGTCAGGTAACATAAGGTCCAAATGTGAAATTGATTAACCTGCGCCGTGCCGGTCCTCGGCGCCACCTACGCC
This sequence comes from Semibalanus balanoides, assembly GCA_014673585.1. Taxonomy (NCBI): domain Eukaryota; kingdom Metazoa; phylum Arthropoda; class Thecostraca; order Balanomorpha; family Balanidae; genus Semibalanus; species Semibalanus balanoides. The sequence continues at coordinate 8,578 of VOPJ01007373.1, forward strand.
GTACGGGGGGGGTCAACGCCCCCTCACACCACAACCGAACACACCATTCGAAAGCTCGTCAAAAACTATTTTGAAACTGGTCAGTCATATTCTGGCTAAGGTCAAAATTGAGGTCACCAGAAGTCAATCTGACTGGCCTGTTCTTGGTAAACGCGCCGTTGGGCTGAAAGTGCCGAACAGGACTCCTTAATTAAGAGAAGTACCACTTGTGACTAGAAACTTTCAACTACGTGCTCAAAGTTATATTTAGACAAAATGAACAAATGTCTACAATAGATTTTGGCATGTGCTTATGATACAAATATTATTCTACTTTTGCGCGTGACCGGCTTATTTTTGGGTCATTCATTCTCGATCATCCGGTATATAGACGGTAAAAACGCCTGCCGCTTCACAACTCAGGTCGCGTCACAAATCAGGTCTCGTCACAACTCAGGCCGCGTCACAACTCAGGCCGCGTCACAACTCAGGCCGCGTCACAACTCAGGCCGCGTCACAACTCAGGCGCGTCACAACTCAGGCCGCGTCACAACTCAGGCCGCGTCACAACTCAGGGTCAGCGTCACAACTTAGCGCCGCTCACAACTCAGGTCGGCGTCACAACTCAGGCCGCGTCACAACTCAGGCCGGCGTCACAACTCATTTGCCGCGTCACAAACTCAGGTTCGCGTCACAACTCAGGCCGCATCCAACTCAGGCCGTCGTCACCGACTCAGCCGCGTCACAACTCAGGCCACGTCCAACTCAGGCCGCGTCACAACTCGGCCGCGTCACAACTCAGGCCGCGGTTCTACAACTAGGTTCGCGTCACAATCAGGTCGCTCATAGCTCAGCCGCCGGTTCACAACTCAGGCGCGTCACAACTCAGGCACGTCACAACTAGGCCGCGTCACAACTCAGGCCGCGTCACAAACTCAGGCAAACGTCACCAACTCAGGCCGCGTCACAAACTCAGCCGCGCACAACTCGGACCGCGTCACAACTTCAGGCCGCGTTTTCACAACTCAGCGTCCACATCTCAGTGTCACGTCACAACTCAGGCCGCCGTCACAAATCAGATGTCTCGTCACAACTTCAGGGCCGCCTCACAACTAGCCGCGTTCACAACTCAGGTCATCGCACAACTCAGGCCGCGTCACAAACTCAGGCCGCGTCACAAACTCTAGTGTCACGTCCACAAACTCAGGTCGCGTCCACAACTCAGCCGGTCACAAACTCAGGCCACGTCACAACTCAGGCCACGTTCACAACTTCAGGCCGCGTCACAACTCAGGCCACGTCACAACTCAGTTACGTCACAACTCAGGCACGTCACTAACTCAGGGATCACGTCACAACTCATGGTCCGCGTCACAAACTTCCAGGCCGCGTCAACAACTTCATGGTCGCCGTCACAAACTCAGCCGCGTACTAACTTCAGCCGCGTACAAAACTCAGGCTGCGTCACAAACTCCAGGCCGCGATACAACTCAAGGCTCGCGTCACAACTCAGGGCCGCGTCACAACTCAGTGCCGCGTCACTAAAATCAGGTCGCGTCACAACTCAGGTCGCGTCACAACTCAGGCCGCGTTACAACTCAGGCCGCGTCACAACTCAGGCTGCGTCACAACTCAGGCCGCGATACAACTCAAGGCCGCGTCACAACTCAGGCCGCTTTTCGTCACAATTCAGGCCGCGTCACAAATCAGGCCGCGTCATCAACTCAGGCCACGTCACAACTCAGGCCGCGTCACCCAAATTCAGGCCGATCTGTCACAACTTCAACGGGGCCGCGTTCAACACTCAGGCCGCGTCATCAATCAGGCCGGCGTCACAACTCAGGCCACGTCACAACTAGCCGCGTTCACAAATCAGCCACGTCACAACTTTCATGGCCACGTCACAACTCAGCCGCGTCACAATACGGCCGCGTCACAACTCAGGCCACGTCACAACTCAGGCCGCGTCACCAAATCATTGCCGCGTCACAACTCAAGGTTCACGCACATACTCATGCCGCGTCACAAATCAGGCCGCGTCACACTCAGGTCCCACGTCACAACTCAGGCCGCGTCTACAAAATATGCCGCGTCACATACTCAGGTCCGTCAAAACTCAGGTTGCCGCGTCACAAATCAGGCCGCGTCACAACTCAGGTCACGTCATTACTCAGGCCGCGTCACAAATCAGGTCGCGTCACAACTCAGTGTCATGTAGGAGCTGGTATGACGTATAACGATCGTCTATGTCTGTCTTCAATACCCATGTCACGTTTGACATGGGTGACAGCTGACAGGTGTCACGTTTGACATGGGTGACAGCTGACAGGTGACTCGACATGTCATGACTAGCTGTGACCGTCCTCAGGTGCTGCTGTCGACTGAGAATCAGTCCGTCCATCCTCCCGGCAGCATCCAGTTGATGCAACAGGAGAGTATCTGAACTGCAGACACCAACTCTCCGGCTGTTGACAGCTCTACACATTCACTGTTGACTGGTGATGTCAGCTGAACGCTGTCAGTTCACTGTTAATAGGAAATGTGGCTAGTCAGATATGGAAAGACCAGTTGCTTTACCGCTCTTATAGAACGTTCATTGCATTTCGAAACTAATTCACGCGTAGACGGCTTCTGACTTTTGAGCTCTGATCACCAAAACAAAATGGGACTGAGAAGTTATTTTGGAAGGTTGCGTCATTGGGAAAACGTTGTGGTTCGATCACAAAATAGTCAAAATCATATAGTTTATGTTAGTCAATCAGATAGTGGGTAAGCATGTTGTCTGTGCTCACTGTTCATTACTGTTAGTTGAACACAATCGACAGCAAAAAACGCGTCTTCCAATCGGCTTTTCGTTTTCTGACTGGCTTACCTTTTTACGCTCCCAATGTAACTTGGAGCTTAATGCTTATATTAGGTAAAAGAATCTTGACTTAAGGAAGTGTGCATACACTTTTGGAATGTCAAATATATTTTGATTACGGTAAGAAGCTATTGGTTTGATTATATTGAATGCGGAAAATTTCACGTCCAGGGCACCTTTAGTTGAACTTTTACTTATATTCTGTTTTGCACATTGTTTTGTTTTGATATCCATAAAAGATCGCGCTATGAATAAATAAAAGATATTCAGACTCGTCGTGAGTGTGGCTCGCACCTCATATAGCGAATAAAACAGAAAATCTCATCATATTTAGACGCGCTCGCCTTGTCGTGCTCTCGCTGTTTGCTCCGCGCGGTGTCTCTGAGATCAGTCGCGGGAGCTCATAGGTAACTCCGTACCGCCGCATACGTCGTAGAGCTCAGCTGCGTCGCCGTGTGTTGAGTGTGCGCTGCCACAGAGACATCGATGCATGCTGTCTAGGCGATAGTATTGAGCGACTGGCTTAACGTGGCGCTCGCCTCGCCAACACCTGTTTACACCCGCTTAATTTGTCGCATCGAACCTCGCTAAGAGACAATTACACTCATTGTGAGCGAATACTATAATTCTCTCTCTCCGATAGCTCAAAAACAATATTATCTATGACTATCACTCCTCTCTCAGCTGTATTCTGCATGGTTCAACACGCATCTCAATAGACTTGTACTGTTGTGTGGTAGTCATATTGGTCTACGACTTAGTAGTTTCGCTCAGTAATATATTTGTTAAATTCAGCCGGTGTTTCGCCAGCTTATGTTCTACTTGTGTTGTTGCACCGGCCGGACCTCATAGTACTCTCGCGTGACCAGGCGCGCCAACTGTCCCTTGCTGGGCCTGTTACTTACGATATTGGGCCCCACTCGTACCTCCGGTGTCGCCCGGCTCAGAGCGCAGTTCGCACTTGTCCAGTCTCATATAGCGAGTGTTCAGTTGACCATGCTATAGAACAACGTCTTTGCTAGTTCTACGACCTCAGGTGACCAACGAGTGCTCATCTCGATTTCGATGGGCAGTTTCTGCGCTAGGTAATCACTGCGCTATTCCACGAGCTGTTTTCTGTTAGCCACCGCTAACGATACATGCTAGCAGTGTAAACGTTAGGGCAATGCTTCTAGTAGCAAAAGCCTCTCTGGAGCCTACGGATAATTTTCAGATTTCATACTGATCTTAGAGCTAAAGAATATCTCAACAACTAGAGTGAATCTTGATAAATGAAGTAATGGCTAAATTAAGAAAAATATGTTCTATACATAGACCAGTGTCAACAACTCCATATGACCGATGTGAGTAGGCACACTTCCTTTAGTGCTATTTAAGCATTTAATTAACCATATAGGTTGTGACTTTCATTGCAATTAATTTACAAATGTTATATTTTCGTAGCTGAAGAGCACAAATGCTTATTCAATAAAACGTAGCTTGCACAACCAGTGTTTTTTATACTAGAGCACTGTTATTGATAAAACTGTTTACGCATACACATTACACAGTCACACTGTCTTTAACAGAAGTCCGACACGTGCCGTCATCAATGTACCAAGTGTGTGTTGTTTTTTTCTATAAAAAGGTCACCGAACACGGAAAATTCGGCCGATGCTTTCGACCATCAAGTCAGACTGAACAGCTGGATGAATGAACTGTCCAGTTTCACCTGGAGCGCTACAGTTTCATACATTAATTCCGAGAAGCCACAAATCAAATGTCAAATATATCACAGCAGTTTTCATTTCCCTGCCGAAACTGATTCTCAGGATGCACAGGTGATCGCTGCCATTTCAGTCAAACGTGACTCGGCATTCTAGTTTAAATAAGCCAATGTGCCACGTTGCAGGACCTTGTGATTTGCTCTATGTTCATATACTGACGTGCGATATGACGTCAATAACGACACACATACTTCATTGCCAGTAATATAAATGTAATCCGATTAAACACCGTAGCATAAGAAGATAACCGGACTGTCGACAATGTGCGGGAAGGAAACACAACATCGAAGCAACAGCATTAGGCAGGCCCGTTTGATGTATGTCCATTCGAATTAACGAACTAACATTCATATAAGTTAGATAGCATCTCGATATCAGCATTTGCAATATTATCGATAAGTTATCTACTTGACGAATCTTTCTTCAACACTCTTGATTGACAACACAAATTGACATCTTTTCAAATGAGACATGATGTACGAAGTTATATAACAAGTGACCTATTTCAGCTAGTATCATTATTAATTAGCAATAGCCTTGTTACATTCATATTACGCGCAACATGACGTTACATAATTCATATTACAGAATAAAGATTAAGTCATAGCAACGCAAACACAACTCTAACCGAGAAGACATGGCATATGTACGCGCTCTGACTCCATCACCACTGCTAAGCGCCATCACCATAAAGCCCTGCTCATATGTACGCGCTCTGACTCCATCACCACTGCTAAGCGCCGTCACCATAAAGCCCTGCTCATATGTACGCGCTCTGACTCCATCACCACTGCTAAGCGCGGTCACCCTAAGGGCAAGGCCCTGATCTCAGCTGTGTCGAGCCGTCACTTCTGAAGCACGACATGGTGTCAGCTGTTTCCAGCAGAAGGGATGGGGGAGGGGAGGGGAGGGGGAGCTCAGCCCGGGACCGCCGTGTCCGGACAGCAGCTGGCCTGCAGCAGCCGCCGCCGGCCACTGCAAGACGGAAAGGAGCGCGCAACCTCATGGAAGGTATTGATTTTAGACGGTCCGCTGGGTGCGCAGAAACGGTACGAAGCGGCGCCGCGGCCAGCACTGGACAGAACCAGCACAGGCGCCGCGGCCAGTGCTGGACAGAACCAGCACAGGCGCCGAGGCCAGTGCTGGGCAGAACCAGCACAGGCGCCGTGGCCAGTGCTGGGCAGAACCAGCACAGGCGCCGCGGCCAGCACTGGGCAGAACCAGCACAGGCGCCGCGGCCAGCACTGGGCAGAACCAGCACAGGCGCCGCGGCCAGTCCTTTTCCATATATTGCTAACAGCTCTATCTATCCAGACATCAGCAGCAACGTGTTTGTATCAATATAGGGCACGTAGCCATAATTTTTATCGAGGCGGGGGGGGGGGGGGGGGCAACACGTCGGTGGAATCATCAAATTCGCTCCTTAGCCATATGTTACTGACGGGGGAGGGTCGGTTCGTCAGAAAAGCCTATTCTATCTCGTGTAAATTTGATTTGCTCAGGAGGGATAGCCCCGTGGCCCCCTTGACTACGTCCCTGAACAATAGCATCAACAGCTATCGCTCTCATAGACCATGTGTTAGCCCGTGCCCATGACAAACCTTGCTGGATACTGATCATATTTCATACGTGTGAGTATAAACGACGCGTACACGCACATACGTGCTCCTTCAATTCTTATTTGAAAGGTATCGACATTAAGTGTCCCATTCTAGTTGATAATGACTGCTAACGTTATTAATATGTCAACGTTCCAAATATTCCTGTCTTATATGTTAACAGTGAATGTCATTTCCTCTACGTTCTTTCAACCAGTCATGTTATGTTAATGACATTATAGTATTCAATATTGGAAAAACTTTCGTGTTACGTGTTTGAACCACATATGAAGAGAAATCAAAACATGAAAACGCGCATTATTTTAGATATATGATCACGAATGAGGACGAGGAGT
>VOPJ01007374.1:0-15139 GCA_014673585.1 Semibalanus balanoides
CCTGGAGCCTGGGTAACAGTCATACGTGACGGCGAGGAAGATTGCGGCACAATAAAGGTAAAGGCCTGGTAACAGTCATATCGTGTTGTGAATTTCTGCATTTCTGCCTCTGTGTCGATACAAGTGAACCCTATTACTTCGAATGTTTTATTTTTTAAGGATCTGCCTGATATCACTCTTGAATACCATTTTCTATTGTTACTTTCCACACAAACAGCAAGGACTCCGACAAGAGCCTTTCCAAAAAGTCTGAATACTGAAATTGATACTTGCAGCATTGTGTTACCGAATTGTTAGAGAAAAAAGCGGGTAGTGTACTTTGTTGATGATATCTGAGGCACAATCGGACATAATCTGCAATTAGTCGATGAGCCCGGAACTCGGGAGTAAGGCAAACAGCCTCTGCAGGCAGGGTTCTTGCACGTTGCAGAGGTTGGTGTCCTCTGGTGATGTGGATCTGGATATGGATATATACCGTGGGAAGCTTATCTCACAGAACCGAACATCCACGGGACGCTATCTAAAAACAACTGAACACATCACGCATTGCACATCAGTCAATACTACCGGGGTGTCTTAACACAGCGAGTACTTAAGAACTGGATGCTATTGAGTGCACAAAAAACAAACAAGGCATTCAGCTAGCCCGTATAGACCCGGCTGCACAGGCTTCAAAACTGAATCTAAAATAGCTGATAAAATATCCTGACATCGGCTGCTGGCAGTCATACCTTCTCTTAGAAGCATAATTACTTGACTGGCGTGATTTATCACATGAGAAATTCGGCAAATTACGTGGAAAGCCGAACCTTATACTCCCTGAAAAATGCTGCGAATACTGTAGCTGCGTCTCAGTCACTGAGTTATGGCTGCCTGAGTGGAGCCCTTATGGGCCATCAAACACATCCGAACGGGCCCACCGTTCGCGGCACCCCATTGGAATCTGGGGCAAAATGCCCTCGAAACCACCGCAGGACCATGCTGCACCACCAACTATGCCTGCTTTGCACACTCAACGTCCCGGTCGTGGCGAAAAATGCAGCGGGCATAAGCCGCGCGTTCCTGGATTAAAATGGGATAATTGTCCTCGATTATGCAAACGCTGCGCCGGCCGCCCGGGGTGCGCTGATGGGAGACGTAGGAGACGTGGGAGACGTGACGGAGACGCTGAACTGACGGGAAGGGAGACGCTGAACTGACGTGTTTACACCCGCTGGGAAAAAGTCTGGAAAACGTTCGCCAATCGCCGCCATATTAGCATGCATCGGATGATGGCCACCGCGCATACCTACGGAATTGGAAAGGCCTTTTTGCTATTAGCTCGAAGCCGGTAAACAAAGAACACCTAAAAGAAATAAGCGTTTTCTGAAACACGAGTTTTAAGACATACATTCATATGCCGTTTGGACAGCTAACGCATAGGCCATAGCCAATGAGCTGTAAATATATTCTACGTATCGCATTATTATATTCGTATATTAGATATTAAGCACAGAGAAGAAACATAAGGAAACAGTTTGCTGTTTATCAGTTACTTCAATGTATTTGAAATTTGCATGTGTGTTCAAGCTGAGTTTATTCTTGCATATGCTAAAATGTAGCAATCCCTAATCTCTAGATATGTGCTATGTCATCCGGTTGTGTTGTGCGTTTGTCTGTCTGTCTGTTTGACTGGGCACTGACCTGGCAGGGTAGCACCACTGTGTGGCCCTGTTTGACATACTGGTCCGACGGCTGACATACTGGTCTGTCTGGACCATACTGGTTGTTTCTGTCTGGCTCTGTTTGAAGTTGACTGGACACTGACTGGCAGGGTAGCACCACTGTGTGGCCCTGTTTGACATACTGGTCCGACGGCTGACGAACAAACGACTGCAGAGCGAGACTCGCTCCGAGCAGCCGCCACAGGAGCAGCAGCACCGCTCCCCACCGCCTCTCCTGCCGGACAGAATAGGACAACATCGGTCACAGGTCACAGGTCACAGAGGTACCAACACTGCCCCCCACCGCCACTTCTGCCGGGCAGAACAGGACAACATCGGTCACAGGTCACAGGACAATATCGGTCACAGGTCACTCACAGTGGCAACAACACAGTATGTGCCTCAGTATGCTATTGTTCAAAGCAAATTGTTGACTATGTTAACCCACTTGAATTTGGAGAAAAAACAAGACATTGGAATTGTGAAAATAATTATAAATCGTTTGCCTCTTACATAAAGCAAGATTTACATGTTGACCAGAGCTGATAAATAACAACGAGAACGACAATGCATACTGGCTGCCTGCTGCCACCGAACCACGGGCCGGTGACTGAAAAGTGGAGGTAAGTGGACGAGTTTTCGTCCGGTATACGATCAGCCGACCCGTAACAGTCGTAACTGAAGGCCAGCCATATCAGCCGAGCCGTAACAGTCGTAACTGGAGGCCAGCTATATCAGCCGAGCCGTCTCACAGTCGTAAACTGCGAGGCCAGCTATAATCAGCCGGCCGTACACAGTCGTAACTGGGAGGGCCAGCTATATCAGCCGAGCCGTCACAAGTCGTAACTGGGGCCAGCCATATCAGCCGAGCCGTAACAGTCGTAACTGGAGGCCAGCTATATCAGCCGAGCCGTAACAGTCGTAACTGGAGGCCAGCTATATAGCCGAGCCGTCAGCAGGTCGTAACTGGAGGCCAGCTATATCAAGCGAGCGTCACAAGTCGTAACTGGAGGCCAGCTTATCAGCCGAGCCGTCACAGTCGTAACTGGAGGCCAGCTAATATCAAGCCGAGCCGTCACAGTCGTAACTGGAAGGCCAGCATATCAGCCGAGCCGTCAACAGTCGTAACTGGAAGGCCAGCTATATCAGCCGAGTCGTAACAGTCGTAAACTGGAGGGCAGGCTAATAATCAGCCGAGACGTCACAGTCGTAACTGGAGGCCAGCCATATCGCCGAGCCGTCACATCGTAACTGGAGGCCAGCTTATATCAGCCGAGGCCGTCACAGTCGTAACTGGAGGCCCAGCATGTATCAGCCCGAGCCGTCACAGTCCCGTAAGTTTTTTTTTTATATTTGTTTTCTTATTTTTTTTTTTTTTTTTTTTTTTTTTTTTTTTGGAGGCCAGCTATATCAGCCGAGCGCGTCACAGTCGTAACTGGAGGCCAGCTATATCAGCCGAGCCGTCACAGTTCGTAACTGTGAGGCCGCTCATATCAGCCGAGCCGTCCAGTCGTACTGGGGCCAGCTGTATCAGCCGAGCCTTCACAGTTCGTAACTGGAGGCCAGCTATATCAGCCGAAGCCGTCACAGTCGTACTGGAGGCCAGCTATATCAGCCGAGCCTTCACCAGTCGTAACTGGAGGCCAGCTATATCAGAACGAGCCGTCACAGTCGTAACTGGAGGCCTAGCTATATCAGCCAGCCGGAGTCGTCACAGTCGTAACTGAGGCATGCTATATCAGCCGAGCGTCAGCAGTTCGTAACTGGAGGCGCAGCCATATAAGCCGAGCCTTCACAGTCGTAACTGGAAGGCCAGCTATACTCAGCCCGAGCCTGTGCCAACAGTCGTAACTGAAGGCGCAGCTAGATGCGGCGGCAACGCGGTGCTGTGGTGTACGCAGAACTGAACCACTCACAGCACAGCTGCTCTGCTCATGCCCCACAGCGATTGGAGCAGTTTCCTCTGTCGAACAGATCAACTTCCAGTGATGTTGAAATTTATTTTCGTTTTCAAAATTATGCTTGGGCTCTGTTTAGCCAGCATTTTTTGACAGACATGAAAGCATATAAAAAAAGTTAAAAAACGGCACGTTTCCACAGAAGCAACTAAGAGATTAAGAAGCGGTATTTGCACCCATCACCCAAACTAAGAAGTATAAAACTGCACTGCATATGGAATGCTACAACTGCGAAATAGCATGCAAGAGTGATCTTGAAATCAGCATGTCCTCATTTAGTCAACGCAATCAATGCTATCACAGTTGCATGTCAACAGCGCACCCAATTCCAAAAGCTGCCCGCCTGGCCTCCGTGAGGATCTCGTCTAGCTTTACCCGACCACATAACTCAAAGGAGGCCCCGGGAGATCACGTGACCAGCCGGAGATCACGTGACTGCAACCGGAGGCCTGTGACATTAGTGACTGTTGTCGGCAGTCATATCGCCGACAGCCGGCAGCCAGCGTGCCGGACCTCAGCACAGAAAACTGTCGGGTAAATGTGGCGGCCGTCTGATTTTAATGTCGGCCGGACGGACAGACGTCTGAGCGGTTGTTTGTCGAGGCCTGCGGTGAGCTGGCGGCTTCCCCGACCTCGGCGACCGTCAGCTGATTTGTTGCAGCGATTGTATCGCCGGGCGAGGCGAGTCGGGTCGCGTGCACGTGACGCAGTAGAGGGCCCCTCTCTATAGTGATGGGGAGAGGGATCACAGTAGAGGGCTTCTTCTCTCCATAGTGATGGGGAGAGGGATCACAGTAAGAGGGCTTCCTTCTCTCCATAGTGATGGGGAGTTGAATAAAACAATAAATTATACAATTGGTATGCATAATAATGTAATAGCTTCTCTACACACATACCTACATCAAGCTATTTGCTATTACCATTGTTATTTCCCAATGAGTCGACGGTGAACAGAAAACAGAAACACTTTCCAACCAAACAACGCTGCAAAATGCTGCACCGACCGGTCTCCAGCGACTGATTTTACATTCAGAGCGTTACAAAGGAGCAAACTCTCATGGTATACAGGATCTTCTGCACGCTTGCGAGGCTACATGCCTGCCCACACGGCATTCCGCGTCCATTGTCTCTGTGAATGCAAACGAGCGATGGACTGTTTACGATACAGGTCAAACAATACCAGTGCACACAAATCCAGACGGTGAAAAATGACACGTGTCCATATTGGCCGTACACAGTACACACAATGGGAGTGGCTGGTAGGCTTTGTATGGGCCACTTGAGTGAAGCACCCTTCCAGACCGTGTGCCTTGCCGCGAAGGGGCCAGTACAGTCCGCGTGGCTTGAGAGGCGCTCTCTGGGAACCAGTAACGGGACCATCTGAGGTGTGTGCTGAGAACAAGTAAACACTGCGGTCTGCAGCGTTTAAACGGCCAATAACGAGTACTATAGGCGCCGGACCGGTTATACATGAAGCAGTGATACTTTGTCAACAAGAATACTGTAAGAGCTTCAAAATGAAATGCGTTCTGAAAATGTTATATCTGAAAGCAATTATCTGAATATATCGTTACCCAAGTCTTGGAAACAAAGTTGCCGAAGATAACGACTAGCCGAGGTTATGTCAAGAAAGTAAATGAATGATCAGACAGACGCAGTGATTCAGAGAAACACTAGACACAGCCAAGGACAGACTCATTATAGGACACGGCGAGGGCAGCAGCCGTGCCACTGTTCCGTCTACTGACTCATTATACCCGCCTCTCCAGTCTCTCATCACCTTCCGTCATCCCGGACATGCCTGACTCATCCCGGACTCATCGCAGAAGCCCCTCGGTGTCCACCTCCCGCGCGGCGCGGCGCGGCGGCGGAGGAGCTCGGTGCCCGGCGGCGGCGGCGGCCGAGCGCAGGAAGGTGCTCTCCACGCGTGTGATTAGACGCAATTAGTTGGCGCAATGAACCGACAAAAACAGCCTCCCGGGAGAGCACCGCATCACCTGCACCCCGCCCCCTCACCAGCGGGGGAGGGGACGGCCACCCAGAGCAGTCGGCTGCCCTCCCCCAGGTGAGCTGATGATGGGGAAGACCGATAAGTCATGGCGTGAAGAGGGTCACAGGCCGGCTGAGGTGGCGGCGCGGCGACTCAGGGGCTCTGCAGTGGCGCGGATCGGTCTCAGGTCTCCGCGGCTCAGTGAACGCCGAAGTGCAGGCAGTGCAGAGGTGCTAAGTGGGGAGAGTTAAGTATAGTGTGATGGACCGACCTCCGACAGGGAGCCATGTGGTGTGACGTCCACTGTACACTGTTACTCTCACTGAAAATGTTCTGATCGAAGCACTTAGCTGCTTGACTAACTGCTGCATTGAGAACACCGCTAACAGGTCATGCTTTTATGGTAGCGCTAAGCACACTCATTATTTTTAATGTTTTTACTAAGCACCGTAAGCGACGTATATAAGCCTCGCAAAGCTGCTATAAAAAGGTGCTGAACCTAAAGCAACCAGAACCTAAGAAAAAGCGTAAAAGAGCGAAATATAAGCATCATCCAACATGGAGCTGAAAATAAGAGACTTATTATCATCAAAGGGTGCTAAAACTTTATTAGACGCAATATTATTCGTCCGTGCGTGTTTGCTCAATGTTATACAATGATTGAAGGCATTAACGTGTCAAATACTCGGCTCCGATATTATCCATATAATCTACGCTGCACCAACAGCATGACATCCATTACCTACATTGTATACACTTGAAACCATGGCATTACACACCCATTGGAAGAACATTTATACGCTACAATCACGCAAGACATAGCCTGAACCGAAAATAAATATAAAGCGAAATGTTCTACACGTATTACATGGATGTACTCACACTAGCTTTGTCGGAACATATCATGATAAGAAATATAACTGATATTCGGAGTATATCAGCGTTTCAATCAGCAGCGTTTCACTGGCGCTGTCTAACTGGACTTCAGAGTTCAGTCAGGTGATATTTGCTGCGGCGGATGATATATAATGGTGACTTTACGCTGTTACCAGTCAACTGGCGGAACGCTGACAGGCAAAGAAAACCTGCTAACGACTGTAATGAATGAGTGATGATGATGATATGGGTTTAAGGGCGCCTCAGCTCCTGAAGTTATGTGGCGCACATCGTAATGAATACCTAACTCCAGGATCCGCTAACTGATCCTGTCTGACCAGCGCACAGTGGGGTCTTTCGCCCCGTAGCATGCCGAAATGACAAATGTGAAGGTTGAGATTTTCTTTTCAAACTGCAGTGCCCGGAACCAAAAATATCTGAATTTTTAGAATCTGTTATTGGTTTACTTTGTTAACCTTGGTAAGCATATGTAAAGTGCGATCGAACCTGAAGTTTGTTGACGTAAGCGTATGTAAATAACATGAAATATGTAAATGTAACTTTATATAAAGTTTGACGTCGAATGACGCTTCGAGACACATGCCAGCGTCGTTGCCAGAATGTTCTGATGCTGTCCCGACCCAGAAACTGCGCCCCAACTCGCCCCTTTGACTGCTACAGCCAATTTGATGATGAGGTTATGTAAGGTCAATACAGGCAAGGTTAAGCCTATTCCCTGCGGGCAGAACCCCGTTGGTTTGTCGCTTGCTGCTTCTAAACCGTTACGCCTAGCGTCTTTAAATTTTGTGATTTATCTTAAAACTGAATTGTGCGTGTTGTGCCAAAATAAAAAAAAATGGCTCAGCAGAGGCGGTGCCCCATTTCCAAACCCCCTTAATTTTTATTTTTATTTTATATCTTTTGTTCTCAAAACATGCGCAATTGATTCATCTCCCGATATGCCGCAGCTGGCTTTACTGCGGATGACAGCTTGGCCGTCATTTATTAATTCCGGCTAATCGGGAAAAGGCCCACTGTGCAGCGGTAGCACACCAATTCGCAGACTACAGAGAATGACGACCCGCTCATGAAGTATCTGCCCTGAATACCCTGTGACGAGTGTGTCGGACCCAGCGGCGCGGTAGTGACAGAGGCGGCGCAAACGGATCGGTGGCGAAGGAGGCGGAGGCGGCGGCCGAACCGTTAGCCACCTCGGCTGTGGTGGCGATGATGGTGGCGAATAAACAGCTCCGGCTCAGCGCGGCCAGTGGGACTTTGGCGAGACATGGCCTAATGCTGCGTGGCAGCCGACGTGGAGTCTGGAGCAGGAGCGTGGACGGAGCCTGGAAGCGAGACCTGACGGAGCTGGAGCGGAGCTGGAGCGGACCTGGAGCGGACCTGGGAGCGGACCTGGAGCGAGCCTGGAGCGGAGCCTGGAGCGGGAGCCTGGAAAACGTGAGCTGAGCAGGAGTCTGAGCGGAGCCTGGACGGAGCCTGGAGACGGAAGCCTGGAGGGAGCTGGAGCGAGCCTTTGGGCGGAGCCTGGAGCGATCCTGGAGGCGGAGTCTGGAGCGGACCTTGGGCGGAGCCTGAGACGGAAGCCTGGTGGAGCCTGAAGTGGATGCTCTGGAGTGGGAGCCTGGAGCGGAGCCTTGGGCTGACGCCTGGGCGGAGTCTCTGAGCGTGAGCTCTGCAGCGAGTCTGGAGCGGAGCCTGGGAGCCTGGAGCGGAGGCCTGGGCCGGAGCCTGGATGGACCTGGAGCGGAGTCTGGCGGAGCCTGGCGGAGCCCTGTAGCGGAAGCCTGGAGCGGAGCTGGAGCGGAGCACTGGAGCGGATCTGGACGGGCCTGGAGTGGAGCCGAGTGGAGCCCTGGAGCAGGCCTGGAGCGGCAGCCTGGAGTGCGCACTGGAGCGGAGCCATGAGCGGAGCCTGAGCGGAGCGATGCACCCCCGAGCGAGCCGAGCGCAGCCGACCCGGAGCGGCGAAGCGGGAGAGAGCAGAGCTGACCGAGGCGGGGAGAGCAGAGCTGACCATTGCCAAGCAGAGCTGACCAGTGACCATTGCCGAGCGAAGTCCGGGGCTGGCGCTGAGCCGTCGGCAGAGCCTGCGGTGATCCGGTGTGGAGCCAGTCGAGTCCATTTGTTAATTAGCAGCCGGCCGGTGGACGGGCGGCCGGCATAGAGACGAGACAGAGAGCAGAGAGACGAACGGCGGGATCTGCGGCGTCTCGGGGTCGGACGGGACGGTGTGGGAGGAGCGAGCAGCAGCGGCGCGGCGCCTCGCGGGAGCCAGGATAGCCGCCGGGGCAGCAGGTGGTAGGAACGAAATAACAACCGCGGTGGAGAGAGAAAACCGGCGGAATGGGCTGTCAAGATGCACTGCTAAGATGCACACCATTATCCCCACTTAACGTGGGATAATGGTGCAATTAATGATCACGCCGGTGCCAGCCTCGAGATGAACTCTCTCCGGGGATGAGGTACAAACAGTTTGCTTCCTGAGGATGTATCACGTGGTCACGTGGTTACGGGGTGTCTGACCTGACGTGCCACGAGTTGCATATAAGTCAACTCAGCTCGCTTTAATAACAGCCCGGCGTTCATATCTCTGAGCTTGTTAGCTGACGAGTAAACAGTTCTGCAGTCGAGCTTGCCGTCGATAAGTATAAATGATATTGATCGCAGTCCGTAAACTACATGCGGTGCCCGGCTGTTTGGCAGGCCGTGAGATGAATAAGCGCTCGTTAGTGTAGAAAGGCACTGTGTTATTAGGTGGCGCACTGCGTTAGATAGCATCACAATATCTCGAGGTCACACGGCGAGCGGCTTCAGTGGCTTGGCACAGACAGATGGAAGGCATCCAGAGCGAAAGTCGTAATCAGGAGTTTAGGTGTGTTATTTGAAGAACAGGTGTGTAATTAGGCATCCATTCTTTGGTGGTAGAGTGGATTGCTTCTCCCCACCGAAACCATTACGCAAGCTGTCTAGAAACAACAAAGGATCGCATTGTTTCACCATAATGTGAGATATATCTTGTTTGCATTGGCTGTCATCTGAAAAATTCCGAGCTCAAGAAGAAGTAGGTTGTTAAGCGAATAGGGAAGTATTTTGCGCAATTCAAAACTTTCTATATCATCATATTTGAAACAATGTGGATAGGGCTAAAACGACGACTTTTGTTCTTGAACCAGTACTACGGCACTCGTTAACTCATAAAAGCATCCACATTGTTCTGTATAAACCACGACACACGCTACGAGATTTCGCGGTCGATTATCAGTTTTAGCTTAGCTCAAAAACTTAATTAACAGCCTAAGTAGGTAATTAACTTAACTAACGCTATTAACTTTCCTAACTTAGCAACTTAATTACCGGCTGTGAATTATCGAATCATTTATTTGTCAACGTATCTCAGAAGTCAGAACATCGTCAGCATTAAAGGGTATGGGTAATACCCACTCTTGCACAGCTCACGAAGCGGTACCTACATACATACCTTTCTGAACTAACATTGCAAAACTTTCTGGAAAGCCACAAACATACGTTGGGATCTTCCCACCAGCTCTGTAATGCATGTATGTACAATGTACATACATACATTTCATGCCTGCACGATCGCTGATTATAATCGTGGAATTAAAACAGTCAGAATTTCCCAGACCGAGACCGGCATCGATTTAAACAAAATGTCCGAGATATTTCATTCCACAGACTACCAACATATTATGTCACATCCTCAATTCCGCAAAACTAACGTAGCGGTGAAAATCACATCTAAATATCTCAACAAAAGCCCACACGGTCCCATTGGTCGTCCCTATTTGCGTGCAAGCGCTCGTGCACGAGGCAAAAGAATAATTTAATTTATATCAGCTAATACTCCGATATAATCTTCTGCACCCCTTTACAGGATTCTTATCATCGCAACTCATCAGAGGATCAGTCCAGTCCATTGTCTTAGAATGACGTATCTGGACTACGACACCCGTTGGCGTGCCGCCATCAGCATAAAAAGTTGGGAAACGCCAGCCTTCTTGTAACACAGGAGGTCTGGCCGGTCCAACCCGCGGCCGGTGCTGCACGCGGCGGGTCTCGTCCAGCAGGGTGATTGAAGCCGAACGCGAGGCGGCCCGGCGCCGATCTTGATAGCCGGGCGTCACTTGTTACGCTCCATTGTCCAGCCTAGCGACGGCTGGTGATTGGTGCAGATGAGTGCTCCCCGACCCCGGTCCAGGTGCCGGGTGAGAAGCGAGCTGCTTAAGGTTGGACCCCAGCCCTGCAGAGCACAGAGCACTGGTTCCGGAGTCGGACCTGATGACCCGGTCCCGACGCTGCAGACCACAGAGCACTGGTTCCGGGGTCGGACCTGATGACCCGGTCCCGGTCCTGCAGACCACAGAGCACTGGTTCCGGGGTCGGACCTGACGCCCCGACCCCCCGGCGCTGCAGACCACAGAGCACTGGTTCCGGGGTCGGACCTGAAGCCCCGACCCCGGCGCTGCAGACCAGAGACAGACAGGTACCCTCACGGCTCACAAGCTGCCGGCGCTGTTCGCTCGTGTCGAATGCACTGTGAAGGTCCAGCAGGTCATTCCTAATAGCATCGTTTGACGGTGGGTTCGACTCCTTGGATCCAATAAATCAGTGTCGATGATATTGAGAATCGCAATCTTTTGTCTCCGACTCCAGAAATCATGAATATCCTCATTAGCATACCACAGCTTTCTTAGGATTACCGTTTCGATCGGGCCTAGCATACAGGTTCTTACAAAGCCACTAACATGCCCGCGATTTCATATATAGATAAGTAACGCCACGATCATTTACATTCCGAAGATCATGACCTCGAATTTATCGCGCATTGTTTTATCTAGAATGCTGGATCTGGTGACACTAATGTCAACTCAGGTTCAGCATAACAATGTGCTGTTTAGTTCGCGTTTACGAGTGTACGGAGTGTTTTAGAATCACGTTACGTTTTAGTAACCAAACATTCCGAGCTGCGTCATGAACGCGTTCGTTATGCCCACCCAACAGCGACTTGATAGCACATTCTGCAATCTGCATTGCTCACATTAAATGCTGTAAGCATTCATCGACTCGGCTCTAGGGACAGGTAAGATCCATTTGAGCTGGAACGCACGGAACTAACAACATAACACGCCGGGCGAGTCAGACAGGTCAGCGGGTCTCCAGATAGGCGCTAATGTGGTACCGTGGGAACGGCTGAGAACGTGCTGTTCCGGCCAGATAATACGGCCCGCATGCCTCTCACAAGTATCTGACAACGATCACGGTCCGTGCAGGGACCGGACGGTCAGGGCGACGGAGATGAGACGAGCATGTCTCCAAATTGAGGTAGCGGGAGATGAGACGAGCATGTCTCCTGATCAGGGCAGCGGGAGAGGAGACGAGCATGTCTCCTGATCAGGGCAGCGGGAGATGAGACGAGCATGTCTCCAAATTAAGGCAGCGAGAGAGGAGACGAGCATGTCTCCGAATCAGGGCAGTGGGAGATGAGACGAGCATGTCTCCGTTCGGACCTGGTTGTGGAAGGCTTAAGACGAGATAATGATGGACTGGGTCACTTCGGAGAATCACGAGAAAAAGGCCGATGTGGATGTATGTCACCTCATGGTAGTTCGTGTTCATTGTTTACGTAACACGTAAGAACATAGGAATTGCCAAGATCGTCTGACAGCATTCAACTTAAACACTAGCCGTTTTTACGATGGATTATTTTGCGAGAAATGTTTTAACCCTCGCCCTACGGTACCGTAGGGTGAGAGTTATTTTTTTTCGTAAATTAGTCCATCGTGAAAACGGCTACTGCCAAAACATTTTAAAACATTTTAAAATGTTTAAAAACATCTCGCGCAAAATAATCAATCGTGAAAACGGCTATTATGTTGCATTTAACTTACTTTAAAATTACAGATTCGTTTGCTCTACCAATTTTGCACGATTCCAGTGAATATCTCTAGAACCCTTAAGGGAATGTTTCAACTTTCTGAAAGTTGTCAAATATATGCTGGTTGTAGGTAAAAAATATTGAATTAAGTTGCTGCTAAAAACTAGGTGGTAAGATATCTTGTTTCTAAAAAAGTCAATTAACTTGACATTCATTAATTTGAGCTATAGAAAGGCTTAGCGTGGATCCATGGGGAAAGGTCATGCCCCAAAAGATCAGAAGGGAAACTTATCCCCGCCCCCAAAAAAACACACACACACAACGGTTGGACCGGACAAAAGGCAAGCCTTCTCAAATTTTTGTTAAAAATTGTCTTTGCAGCAGCCAAAATCAAGCTAACCACAGTCAAAACTGGAAAATTTCGTGCCGCTTCGCTGCAGGACACAAGTTTTATAATTGATTATACGAATTTGGAAGATAGGAAAATTAATTACAATAAATGTCTAATTGTCTATCAGAGGCTCTCCCTGGCGGTAACTACTGGCCTCAGGGACTTCAAAAATATTAACTCTCAAGTAGCAGTGAGCTACATGTTTAGCTAGTCTGCCGAGTTCCCAAAAAGGCGACATAAGCGCATCGACGCGGACATCGGCCCCCGGAAGCTGCTCCAGCGGTGCCCAACTTGCTGGACCGAAGAACTTATAGTGTGGACCAGGCCAGAACCATCTCTCCAAGCTATACCTCCCCCAGGCTTCTTCAGATCCACAGGGGCCCTATGGATGCAGTTTGCACTCCTCGGGAACAAAACTCAGAGCAATAACATAATTGATTGAACGGGGCTATCAAATGGTGAAACTGAAAACTGCTTGTCAATCGGATATGGGATTATAAAGATATAAGCTTCTAAAAGCATTACGATCGGGCCAGGCCGGGTCGGGTCGGCTGCTTATATATGTGTTAAAAACCCCATATTCAATGAGGACTCACTCGCGCTTCGCGCTCGCTCGTTATAAATAAAAGCACATTGGAAGCGTGGATTGAGACTGGTGTGTGGAGTTAACAGGGAGACAGGGAGTGAAGGGATGGACTGGACGTTTGGGGATGGAGTTGACTGGAGAATGAAACTTTATATGTGCACCGCCTCATCAGAGTTGGATAATGACTAAGTTCCGGCTACAGTAGCGACCAGAGGCGCTGTCCGCACGGCTAAACACTGCCTTCTTGCAACGACGGCCGACATCCATCCACGCTAATTTGACATTTTTATCGAGGCCCTGTCTAATGGGCGTGAACCGAAATTAGCCGACAGCTGATATGACATAATCGGCGCAGTAACGGCATTGTGACTACCTACGCTGTAATACGCCCAGGAACCACTTACACCGAGTCCGTGCGAGCTTCACGTAAACGCGACATCATGTGGGTTTTCGACTTGGCTAGTTACTGGCTGTGGCTTTGAAGTGGCTGTGCTGGGTTATGTTCATGGCCTGCCTCCCAACATATTGTGGTACCCGCCATCAACGCTTCTGAAAAAGACACGTTCCCCACTCCCGCTCGTTAAATCTGCTACCATTTTCTCACAAGTGGGACGCTCGTTATCTGTTACCATTTTCTCACAAGTGGTCTGGCTCCGTTATGCATGCGTTGGTACGCAGTATCATCAAGACGCGAAAAATAATTGCTATAAAATGACTCAATGGAAGCATCCAAGGGAACCCATGTCAGTGTTTTGATGGCCGTATCATCCAAAATTTATCAGCATTATACAACCATGGCATATTTCGCTTAACGGAAAACCACTGACGCAAACATAGACTAGCACATATGAAGTGTCAATGGCTGATGACAACCCTTATCAGCTACTCAGCGCGTGCCCTCTTCGTATCGGATAACCCTGCTATGAACCGGACATCCCTTATCAGCCACCCGGCGCGAGCCCTCTTCGTACCTCGACCCTTCTATGAACCGGAGGACGTGTCCCCCCCCCCCCACCCCCTCCCACGTGAGACGGCCCCTCGACCGCGGCCGGTCCGGAGACGCCCTGTCGACGCCTGTGAGCGACTGTGCGTGTGTGTACTGTGTACGGTGTGTAGAGGGATCGCTCGCGTCCGCGGCATCCCAGTAGGCTTCGAGGACCGCCCACTGGCCTGAGTAAACACGGCACCGTATAATGTGGGGCCGTCGGCGCCGGCAGTCGACTATGAATTATGCAGCCGCTCAACAGTTCCGCCGGCAGCCCCGCCGCTGATTTAATGTCGAGTCCCGAGCCGAGTCCCGAGCCGAGTCCCGAGCCGAGTCCCGAGCCGAGTCCCAGAGTCCCGACTCGAGTCCCCATTCAAGTCCGAGTCCGGAGCCGAGTCCCGACCCGAGTCCGAGCCCGAATCCAAGACCGAATCCAGGTCCAAGCCCGAGTCCGAATCCAGGTCCAAGTCCCGAGTCCAGGTCCAAGTCCGACCCCGAGCCCGATTCCGAGTCCGAATCCGGGTCTGGGTCCCCGGATCCAGGATGAGTCCCGAGTCCGAGTCTCAGTTGGAATTCAGAAGTCGGAGTCGGAGACAGCCCGTCTCAGAGTCGTCAAATGGGCTAGCCAGCTAGCCAGCCACCAGCCAGCAGCTACTGATAATACATTCCTTCCCGAGGCTGGGACAATTCAATGATCTCACTAAGTTTTTTATCGAAAATACCTCGGACCTAACGGTCC
>VOPJ01007375.1:0-15140 GCA_014673585.1 Semibalanus balanoides
AGCCAGTGTAGCCAGTGTTCGTAATTTTACTGGGTACAGTGTACCGGGTACCCAGTGTAGCCAGTGGTCGTTATTTTACTGGGTACAGTGTACCGGGTAGGTACCCAGTGTAGCCAGTGGTCGTTACGCCCATGGTTTGACGTCAGGAAAAACATAAACATGATCTGAAAATTGTATCTTACCGAGTACAAAAGTTTGGAACAACTTCCTTTTATTTGGTACCTAACTATTCAGTGAAAAATATACCTGATGCACTAACTTCTTCATTTGATGCTTTGTGAGTTGACATCGAACCCTATCGGGAGCTTTTTTCACCTTCGTCCTACGGGTGGGGGCTGACAGTTAACTGTTAACTTCCTGTTAACTTCCAAACCAAGCAACATAGAGCAACGCGGTAAGCACGTTGCCTGTCATATAAGGAGTCTAACGGTTTGCAATATGTATAGCGTTTATCATTTTCCATACCGGTTTCCATGCATAACAGCATCATCGTCAGTGGATCGACACACACACATAATTAACATCGTAAGTCAACAATCGTCGTTTAAACTATCGTTATTAGTACAGAATTCGTAACAGACAGCATCGATAACAAATGGGCAAAGGCACATTACTTGAAAGAACCATTCATAGCATGGTTAACTTGAAAAACTTCCAATGTTATGTAAACGTGCTATGAATGTTTTTAAGTGAGTGCTTTGGGCCATTTTGTTATCGATCTGTCTGGTTACGAATTTGTACATTAACGATAGTTTAAGGCCGACGATGGTGACTTACGATGTAATTATGTGTGTGTGTCGTCCACTGACGATGATACTGTTATGCATGGACACCGGTATGGAAATGATAAACGCTACTATCAATATTTAGGTTTGGGTCAAGGGCTATTGGGCGTAGAACGTTTTCGGAAGTGGGTGGATTGTCATCTTAAGTTTCCGCGATTTCCCGCACTAAGGCGGATCCAGGGGGGCCAAAGGGGCCATGTCCCCCCGGCCAAAGCGACCCAAAATCGGCGCACAAATTTGACACCATTTCCTGAGTTTGTCGTAAAAACTAAGCAAACTTTTACCAGAGAAAGTTTGTTTAAAATCAGATTATTGATGCAATAAGGCAAGGCGAAATTTCCGATGAGTTTTCAGAATTATGGCGAAAATTTTTGGGGATTTGGTCGCCCCCAAACTGTGCAAATAAGCACTTTCTGGATCCGCGCAGTTTTTGCACACTAAGACGAGGGGGAACCGTTTTTATTGCTTTAGTCTTAGATGGTGCAAAAATAAGTTTGTATATAGAAAAGGACAGTCTAAACATACACACGACCCCAAAAAAGCCTCTTGAATAATCAGAATTGCATTGATCATAATTCATACAATAAGTTGGTGTCGATTTCCACACCAAAGTTCAAGCTGGTGTGGAGCTTTCCACACCAACCACATACAAAGTTACACCCATGTCAACGGGTGAGCTACCAGGTCAAGTGAATGAACTCGACTCAAACACGTCCAGATGAGCGATTTTGCGATGTCAGAAAACCTTAAAATAAATAAATAAATATAGGTAAAATTGCATGTTCCAATACCAGTTTTGTCTCATAAACACCGAAAAGACATCGATTTGTTCGGATCTGGTCCACAAAAGTCCCAAAAATGTATTTCAAAATATGACGTCATAAGTTTTTTTTTTTCCACTGAGGCAACCCATCACTCAGCCACAGATATTACTTTACAATTTTGTTTGGGTATTTTTCAAACTCCGCTCTCTAATATAGCATTCGTTTTTTTAAGTATATTTGAAAATGTTAATTTTGTAGTGATTTTTATAAAAATCAGACTTTTGAATTTTGGGGATAAAAAATGGCAATCCAGGAATGTCATGTATAATAAAATGTCATTTCCAATCTGTGCCGTTTTTGTTTGCAATTTTCCGCAAAACTATTTTTTCTATTTTTCAAACAAAATTGTCGTTTTTCCACCAAAATGACGTTGCTTAAGCGTCATTATCTCCCAAACTACTCAACCAATGCCAATGATATTTCGACAGCACTTTTATTAAAAGAACTTTGATTGAACGATTCCAATCGATTCATTCAGAGTCAAACCAATAACCAGTCGGCAGCATGGGGTACTTGCCGACCAGTAAACCTATGTTATGACTGGCAGCCACCGCCACTCACAGAGATTCAATAATGCATGACATAATGCACGACTTACCGTCAAAACAAAGTGGACTCAAGGAGCTCCCTCTTTATTTTACATTCCATAGCGCCGACAGAGGTGAATTTTATTCGTCGTCACCGAAAGAGGGCGGATGTGCGTGGGTTAGGGGAATCGAGGGCGAAGGTCGACTGTGGGTTTGGGGAAGCCAAATCTAGCGGGAATTAAATAAAAATAGTCAAGCAACAAAGCGTTCAAGAGGGCGACGTCAGCGAAACAAACGTTGTTGAGCGGGGCGGGGGGTAAAAATCATGAGAGGAAGAGAGGAAAACTTGACGGAGCATGCACATTACAACATGCATCAAATACAGGGGCCCAGGAGCGATTTCAAAGTTGGGGGGGGGGGGCAAACCAAAAATTTGGCTAGCCAATCCATTTTTTCGTCGGATTTCGACTTTTACTTCAACTGGAGGTCCTACGGATTTTCTTAAAGAATATTTATGTTAAAAAACACTTGAAAATTACAATAAATATGTTTAGTGCATGACCGAAGACTTTTCCCCATGACCCATGTGCTTAAAAGGAATGTTTCACTTTCTCTGAAAGTTGTCCAATGTACGCCGCTTGTGGTGCAAAATATGAAGTCAATTGCTGTCCGGAACACGATTCTGACAATTTGTTTCTCACAAACAGTGCTCATTTTTCATGAAAAAAACTAAGTTTTATCATTTTAGGCTGATGACGGTCATATGAAGGAATTTTGGGAAATAGAGAAAAACCTTCACGCTGCAATATGTATGACTAGTGTATGGCTAATGTATAGCCAAATGTAAAGCAAGTAATGACTCTTTGTCTACTTTCATCAACATTTGATAAAGAAGAGATGACGACATCGGGTTCTTTAAGCGGCATTCAAATACACAGGGGCTTATTTTTTACAGATGTAAAACCCAAAACTCAAATTTTACTTTCGATTGGACCTCCTGTGGGTGTTTTAAACTTCTACACTACTTAATTTCAATGCAAATCCAGCAAAATGGCCCATCTCCAAAACTCAATCTAATGCTTAATGTGAAACATCCCTTTAACTGTAGCGGTGTATTAACCCGCCTGTGTCTCAGCCAACGCCATTGGCCGGGGTGGGCCGTTTTTTCACCCCTCGTTATCTCCGAACCAATAACCGCAGCGAGACACGTCACAAGACGGCAATCGAAAGCTCTCAATGAGACCAGTTCTAAAGCGTACACGAAATTAAAAAATAAGTCATATGTGAGGTCACAGTCAGGTAAAAAGTCAAATGTAGCTATTTGAGTTTTTTGGGACATTCTTTCCATCTGAGGCCGATTGAGACCTATTATCGCACAAAGTGCTCTCAAACGTATGAAGCATCTCTCGTATAAGCAAAACTGATAAATTGTAAGCAAGGTCAAGGTCAAGTCAGGTCAATCAGGTCACTACTGGCTAGAGCCTCATGTGACACAGTTTTATGTGTTATTTTCACATATAACTCGGATTGTAGCAGCTATTTGCACACCTGAAACGAAATATAAGGTCCCGTCAAGGTCAGGGTCATCAAAAGGTCAAAATTAGAATGGATAAATCAGAAACAAATACAATTACCTTATCCAGTTTTGTCTCAGAATACATTGGTACAAATTTTTTGGTATGTTATCTGGTCGAAAAAGCCTCAACGTACTTTAAAATGAGGTCATGAGGTACTTGCATACTTAGGAGCAATCCAATGATTCAAGAAATACAGACAATTGATTTGATAATTTGGTTCGAGGTATTGCACATATGTGGTTCTCTAACATTTGTTTTTTTGAAAAAATGAAAAATGTTGATTGAGTTTTTTTTGGAGGGGGTATTTTTTTTTAATCCGAGATCACCATTTTTCTACCCCTTTGTCTTTGCTACCTTTTGACGTTTTTTGAACTGCATTTTGCTTAAGGAATGGTCTTTGATAGCCTGTTACTGTTTGAGTTTAGCTGATATGTGCGTCAAAGTACGTGTGGTAGGGACGTCACTAAATTTAAATATAACGAACAATGCTAGTTAAAAATTGTCTTAATTTTTGCACTGAAGAAACGTCAAATTGAATGGTAGGTTTAAGGTACCAGTTTTTCGTTGATAACACTGTTCGTTGTGAGCTATTGTGAAATCTCTGAGGGGGGCTTTTTTTCGCCCCTCCCCCAGCCAATGGCGGGTTTAACGTAGAACAAACGGTAAACAAAAATCGCCAGCCCCCCATTGAAATTTGCAACTAACGAAATGTCCTGAACTGAACTTTAGTTTAGGCCTCTACAGGTCATAAAAGTCTCTTTTTTCTTCACTCTTTTTCTCTAATAAAGATCACGGCAATACGGTTTACGCCATCGTGTTTGTCTCCATAGGCGCAGGGCATATGGGCCAGGGGGGGGGCAACTGCCCCCAACATTTTTGGATTTTAACATTAACGCCTATGAACGCTGCATGGAAAGAATCGGGCTTCAAAAATGCACTTTTGCCCGCCCCAAAAACTTCAAATGAGTTTCCCACGCCCCTGTTTGTCTCATCAAGGCGCATTGAAATGTTCATATTATTGTTACTCACGTTAGGTCAATTAAAAAAAATGACTCAGGTCAAGGTCAAGTGGGTGACCCAAGTAAGTCATGCTGTATATCAGGAGACGTTTTTAATTGGCCCACCAACGTTGTATTTGACACAAAAACTCATTTAGAAGCATTTTGAAGAGATTGTAAGCTACTGATAAGCGATCCTGGGAGTTCGCCACCGCCCCCTTCCCCGGTGCGACGACCCTGGCTTTTTGTACCAGGTATTGCACAGACACCTTGCTGACAAATACAAAATATATAAGTTACACATGAGTAAAAGTGTGATGTTTGCATAATTTTTCAAAAAACTTACACTTTCGATGTCTTATATATTTGTAAACGGAACGTTAAGATCAGCAACGCCAAAGTTGGGGGGCGCCGCCCCGCGGTCTCAAAATGAGGGGGGGGGGCAAGCGCCCCCTGCCCCCTGTTCCCGGGCCTTTGATCAAATATGTATTGTTTATATGTAATATGTAGGACGCACGCTGTACAGCATGTGTTCGACCGTTTTTTGGAGGGAGTGGGAATCACGGTTTCAGGACCTTTGGGGCATGGCCCCTTCCCCTAGATCCGCCCTTGCACTGAATCAGGCCGTGTTTAATGAATGGAGGTTAAAGGGACTGTCCCACCTTAACATTATATTTGAGTTGAGATAGCCATTTTCCCGTGCTAGCATTGAAATTGTGTATAGTATAAGTTAAAACAACCACCGATGTCGAATCACAAAGCAATTTGAGTTTGGCTTTTACATCTGTAACATCCCCAGTCCAGGGTGTATTTGAACTGGGACCCTGAGCCGATGACGTCACCACTCTTTACTAAATGTTGATGATAGTCGACTTGTTTTACATTCGGCCATACGTTAGCCGTACATATGGCAGCGTGAAGGTTTTCTCTATTCCCGAAAATCCTTCTTGTGACGTCATCAGCCCTAAAATTAAACCTTAACTTTTTATGAAATTGAGCACTGTTTGTGGGAAACAAATGTCATAATCGTGTTCGGCAGCAATTACTTAATATTTAACACCACATGCAGCGTACATTTGAGAATTTAGAGAAGGTGGGACAGTCCCTTTAAAGGCGCCTCAACTGCTCGGGTTATTGGCGCTCGGGTTACAGTCCATGTTTAAGTTGGTCTGGCCTTACTGGTGTGACGTCACTGAGCAGACGATGTATGACGTCACCGAATGGACTATGCATGGCGACAGCGAATAGACAATGTATAATGTCCTTGTTTCACAGATGCACCGCCACTGGAGAACCAACAACTGAGCAACCAACCACAGCGCAGCCAACCACAGTGCAACCAACCACATCACAACCAGCCACAGCGGAACCAACCACGGCGCAACCAACCACGACGGAACCAACCACAGCGGAACCAACCACGGCACCGCCAACCACAGCGGAACCAACCACGGCACAAACAACCACTACGGAACCAACCACGGCGCAACCAACCACAGCAGAACCAACCACGGCACAGCCAACCACAGCGGAACCAACCACGGTGCAACCAACCACAGCACAACCAACCACGGCACAAACAACCACGACGGAACCAAACACGGCGCAACCAACCACAGCGGAACCAACCACGGCACAGCCAACCACAGCGGAACCAACCACGGCGCAACCAACCACAGCACAACCAACCACGTCACAACCAACCACGGTGCAACCAACCACGACGGAACCAACCACAGCGGAACCAACAACGGCACAGCCAACCACAGCGAAACCAACCACGACGGAACCAACCACGGCGCAACCAACCACGGCACAGCCAACCACAGCGGAACCAACCACGGTGCAACTAACCACGGCACAGCCAACCACAGCGGAACCAACCACGGCACAACCAACCACAGCGGAACCAGCTACAACAGCACTTGCCGTAATCTCATGTAAGTATTGCCCGATAGACTGATTCCAGGAAATTGGCATATGGCATATTGTTGTGCCTTCGCTATACGTCTTTAATGCCTTACTTTCTTGACATAAGATGCTAGAATCGTAGGAAATGCTTACTAAATGAAGCCCAATCATATTGTGGCATTGTCTTTGCTTACGCTACCTATAGCCCATAATATGATCTTCCATCTTTTGCTAATCGCTCTATTTAGAGTATAAATTCAAACATTTTCTTCACTGAACACCAAAACGTAATGACCAATTGAAACGAGGTTCTCATATATTTTCAGGCGCGTGCAAAATGATCCGATGCAATACTTGAACTTGTCAGGTTGCCACGTCGGTCACTGGTGCCTGCTTCCGTTTTGTTGCAGTCACGTGCCCTACTGATACGACTCAATTCCACTTCGCCAAAGAGGACAACTGTCGACAGTTCTACAAGTGCCGAACGGCCATCCCTTCGTGTTCGACTGCGGTGATCTCAGCTACAATCCGGCTATATCTAACTGTGACTGGGACCGCGAACACCGGCTGCACCGCACCGCCCCTCTGAAGCTCTACTCGCTGCTGGCTGGGACTGACTGGGACTGGTCCACCACTGGCTGTCTCTGTCTTGGTTTCACCGCCCTGTCCCTCTAAAGTCTCCTCCCTGGCACTGCTGGCTGGGACGTGACTGAGACTGGGACGCGTCCACCGGCTGCACTGATGTGTTCCAAATTCCGCATTCCCACCCAGCGATGTGTATATGGAATGGGCATTTTACGTATTATGTATCATGATTTACTTCTGGCAAATATTTTACCAAAGTGAGCGAAGCACACCTACCAACATTTACTTTTGACAATTATAAATATAATCTTGTAGACATGACACTTATGTTCATGGCAATATCGTAACAGGTAGTGATATGTCGAATGAACTTATGGCATATGCTTTGTTTGTAAAATATTTGCAAATATATTGTACACAAACACACAGACGAACACATACATATACTGTATTTACGAAAATTGCGCACACTAAAAACACTGTTGTATATCACCATTCATTCCAGTGGAGCATATATATCATACAAAGTCCACCCAGACCATAGAATATACAAAAACACAATAAGACTTTAAATCGGAGAAACAAATGACATTGGCGACATACACTTTCTGATTTGCAGGAAATTGGCTGTGCGGAGAAACGTCGCAAAAATAACTCACAAGAGTCCAAAATGTGTCATGTGGAGAGAGTTGACTATGACACGGTGATATATCACAAGACATAGATTGCGTAAGGCCACAGCTGTTTCTGTTAGGCACTGCCTGAGGTTTTGCAAAATGACTAGTAACACCTTCGAGCAGATTCAGGATACTTTGTCTTCAGTTCCTGTTTGAACTGGCGAAAGAGCAGCCGATTGCTGTCCTGCTCGGCTTGCTGTCCAGCTCTCGGCTGTTCCTCTCCCTTCAGGCCGTGATGGAGCACAAAACCATCACCGAGTACACGGAACGCATAGCCGCCCACGTGTAGCTCGCACGCGTGGCTGATTCGGTTGAAGCCAAACTGCTTGAAGCGCGGATCGTACAAAGGCGCACCACGACGCACTACGTACACAGGCTCCCAAGGGTCCTTCCAGGGTACATCATACAGCGGCTCTAAGAGCCCAGACGCCCCCGCCGCCTCCCATCGTTCAAAGCTCGTTGGAGCCTGACACTTGGCACAGGCCGCTATGTAGAACGGACGGAGCAGTTGCGGCCAGCGGCGGCGCAGCTCCAGGAGAGTTGCCTTATCGCGCGGCGGTGTGACGCCCGCGCCGACCTCATATAACGGAAGTACAAACGCAGTGAGATCGTCCGGAGCTTCCCACAGGTCGGCTTTGTTAGCCATTGCCAGAAATTGCCGCCTCAGCCCCACGTTGGGCGCCATGTCTGCGTCCAGTGAGAGGATGAATTCAGAGTGGGTGGCGAGCCGCGCCACATTACGAAGAAGATTATTCGGGTAGGCTACAGAGAGCTGGTAGCTAACCGGCGGCGATGTCTCCAGTGAGCGACAGAGAACGTTCTGGTGAGGCACCACGGGACGGCTAAGTGGCACACCCACAGGCAGAACAAGGTGCAGAGACAGCATACCACTGGAGCAGAGTCGAAGGGCTAACAGACGAAGAGCTGCTTGGTCCGCCATTTCCGACGTCACGAACACTGCAACTGACACAGGACCCTGAAGCACAACCAATATTTACAATGTTACACATTACAGAGGCTGCTGAGGAGATCCAGCATCATTTGTTCGACCAAATAGCTCAACCAAAGAAATAGCTTTACCTATGGTTTATGGCTGGCTCACGCACAACAATGCCACAGTGAGTCAAAGTTAGGTAGATCGAGTCTTGCAACGAAAGTAAAAGTTATCAAGTGTATTCAATCATAGGTCATAATGATAAGCTGTGATGTGTGAATTCGATGGACATTTTATAAACATCAAATGTGAACAAGCTAAATAAGCTCTTTTATTTGTCTTAGCCTGTTTGAAAATGACACAAAATGGTAACACAAATAGGATCTCTTCCAGTCGTGACGCCTTTTAGGAGTTAAGAGCAGCTTGGAGCAGCACAAATCAGCCGTGTGAGAGCCGCCACGGAAACGATCGGAGGCGTTTATAGGAAGTTTCAGCTGTTTGCATCCAAGGTTGGGTATCTGTTGACATCAGCAAGTGTTTCAGCCGCGCCATAAATGTACTCCTCCGATCTCCTCCGGTTGTTCCACCTCTATTTCAAAAGCAGGTTGGAGGAGATAAGAGGAGGTTTCGGGCGACATGGGATGAGCTTTGAGATGATCGGAACAGTTACGGGAACGACCGGAGAAACTTATAGGAGGTTAGAGGCAATTACATCAAATTGGAGGTGCCACGGAAACAGACCCACACACCACAAAGGAAACACTGCTCAACGATTAAGCGCACAAACTAAATTAGTATTTCGTATTGCTGCCGCTCTGGAGCAGGAGTGGGAAAACCAAAACAAGCACGTTGGTGCTGTTTTGATACTGAGCAGTGAGCACTTGAGTGCAGATTCGCTAAAAGTACAAACACAATTTTTGTTTACCATAAATTAACGGTTGCCTCTACATATTGTTTCGTTTGTCATATAAACAATAAGTAAAACTTTGAATTTCCGTAACCCACAATCATTTCTGTTGTAATTATATAATGGGATAATACAGATACCTTGATTCTCTTAAGATGAAAAAACATATCTCCTGTTGAATCAAAAAGAAATGACCAGCACACGCGCTTCTTAGATGTATCAAAGCAATTTTTACGTTATTATAGCCAACGCAATAATAAAAGTACACGAGAAGATAACCAAACAGAACGCACAACAAGTAAACAAGACGTTAAAATGTTCACGAATAATCTGAAAGGTATCTTATACCATATAGATGTGATCTAAATTAAATATAAGACACACATACTAAAGGCTTACCTCCCACTCCTGGAGTGTCGTCGGAAGGCTGCTCAAACTTTCTACAGAAGCGTGTATGGCTAGGGACACATCCTTCAGATCTTGATGTATATTGCTGATCACATTTTGTACTATGTGATACTGGCCAGAGTCATCTAAGGTGGCTCTGTCTCTGATGGCTTCAAAAAGGCGCGCCAGCAGCCGCTCAGCCTCCTGTAAACGGAAAACAATACTATATGGATCAGCATTACAGATATACGGACACAAAATAGGCATCACATCGCAGTTAAGACTACTCCTGATGTATCAACAGCATTTTAAGTTAATGTAAAAACATGAAATCCTCTTGTCTGCTCATCTATCTTTTTTTTTGCTCGTTTATCAAAGATAAAAAGATTATTACAATTATACAATTGTAATATTCCCTGTGCAGTCCTGCTGCTATGAATCATCTTTAACCCGCGCCCCGCTGAGGGCGGGGGTGAACACCCATGTGGTTTTTCGATATCACTAAAAAACGACGGCTCGTAGCGCTGCCAAACTTTGTATAGCTTATCATTGATCCTTTTAACACATTGTGTGCAAAATTTTAGTCTCGTGTCGGATCAAATCAGGTCACCAGGTCAGGTCAAGTGACCTTACATCCAAAAAAATTGCGGTCATGCCAAGACCACAGTTTCAGAAGGATCGCTATACAACTTTTAGGACTCATGCATGAAGCCATCAGTATCTACACAAATATATCGGAATTTTGATGTCGATGACCAGAGGTCAGGTCAAATTCGTGACCTCCCTATTATAGAGAAGTCAGTGGATAAATATTAAAATGCTTCCTATTTCGAGGATATCAGTCTAATTCCTTCAGGCTAATGTTATCATAGTACATTATTGATGATCAAAGCGCAGGTTTTATTCAGTGACCCATACGGGGAACATCACTGAGGCCATCCGAGGCCAGCAGCATTTTTCGTCAATTAACTCCCCGGACACAATGAAAGTGATAGTGAAATTCTCGGCACCAAGGTGGTGGTTATTCCAAGCGCAACACGCCTCCTTAATCAACTGCCAAACAAGATTCCTAACTTGGGTCACTACTGTGACCTTTGGACCTGAGGCAGGTTTTTTTAGTTTGAACCTAGTCTGAATCAACATGTATTAAAATTTTAAAAAGCGCCATATGACGAGACAAACACGATGGCGTTAACAGTATTGAGCTATCTGTATTAACTACCATGTTATTTGCGAAAAACATGTTATTTGCGAGATTTTTTTCAATAGCTTTCGATTGGTTTCTTCCGTTTGCTGTTTGAGTTTCCCAGAAATATGGGGTTTCAGGAGGTTTTAGGAGTTTAAGTATTAAGACTGGAAAATATGACCTTAGATGACCTCTGGTGAACTTAATTTTGACCTGAGCAAAACCAAAAATTCAAATGTTTATGACTAAGTTTTGAACAATTTTTTGGGTTTTGATTTACGTCACATAGGAGCCGAATTAGAACGGTGGTGTTCCCCCGAGCAGGGTTTGGAAAATCCCGAGGCACAGCGGGCCGCGAGTTAAACCCATAAACAAATGGTTAACAGCTACAATTCAGACCATTGTAAAACACATGCCGGATATCGTCGCTCTAAAGGTATAACCGAGAAAGTACACTTTATTATATTTCAGCGAATTAAACAAATAAACGACACTTATTCGAATGAAGCAAACGCGAAAGCACTACAATCTAATGCTACGGGGAATTGCACCGCGAGCGTCTACAGTGTCATACATTTAAAACATACAAAGAAACGATGAACGGTTTATATCAATTAAACTTAGAACATGCGCTTTCACGGTAGAGCTTTGGTCGGAGCGACGATATGATGAGATAAAAACAGTCACTCCGTACTTACCACTTGATATACATTTCCTTCGCTTCTGACTTCAGCTGATAGGTTTGGATGATGTTGATGTTCCTCTAGGTGATCTAGCAAGACGGAGTGGATTATCTGGAGCACAAACACGATAGAGACCAATATTGCAATAGTGATGAGAAACGTCTTTGTTCGCATCCTGCATGTCTTCGGATAGTACACAGTACTAAGAGTGCATGGCTGAAAGAAGGAAAAACGCGTCAGTGCAAACATTAAAGGATGATACCAGCTGTCAGAATATATACTTTTATGTCGGTTCCCACTGTAAGGTTGATTTATAGACAGCAACCAAACACAAAAAAATACATAAGCAAAACAAACAACTAAACAAACACGACAATACACCAACACGATAACGATTGCTCGATATTTGCAGAACCAGAACGTACACAAATGTATGTTTGTCTTCAAGTGTCAATGCTTGTGAGTATGCACGTGCGGTTTTGTGTTTTGAATGCGTAATTGTGTTACACGTTGTTTTTACTTATACGGTGTGTTTTAATGGTGTTTCAGCAGCAGTCCTTATTTGTCTCCACTTGTGACGAATTTCTTCGATCTTATTTTATTTAATCGATAATCCGTATTCACTACTCGCTTCGAGGCGTAGGGTAGCCATAAAGTGTTGGAAATTGTCCCCGTTTTAACGTGCTACGTTCAGATCTTTTTGACCAAGTCTCCCGAATAATCCAAGTTTCCCCTAACTAAATAATTCAAATAAGCTTGAGTTTTTGCTTCATGGTAGTTTGATTTTAGTGAACATCTGAAAGGAAATTAAAGTTGCCAATTTATTGTCTCCATAAATTACTTTATGAGTGCACCAATAAAAAGATTTCCAGACCTAAATGCTTCATCCAGCAGCAGAACGGCCGGAGCGGGCGGCACGTGGCGCCGCCTGGAAAAGGCGGCCAATGTTTACTAATTAACTGAGTCGGCGGAAGGTGTGGCACGATGTGGCGGCGGCGCAACGTTGATTGAGATCGATCTTGTGTTTAGATATAGTCTTCGGTGTATTTTCATGTTTAAGTTTACAATGAGTTATTCAATCGTTAAGGAGAGGGTGCTTTAATTTGATAGAAATTGGTACTTCTTTTTGCACCAAATCTTTATCAAATTATTACTTGTACTGTTTTGTTATTGAACTCTAAAAAATACACGTGTTGTTGTTGTTGTTGTTGTTGGAGTGTTGGCAGATGGTTCTTTATTTTTGCTTTGTAGATGACTACCTTGGTGACGGTGAAAAAGATGGTGTCGATAGGTTAAAGGATTTCTTAAGTTGAGAAGAATCAAAGTTATTTGTTTAAATTAAATGCAATGTTGAAAATTTGGGAGAAACGACTACTTAATGTATCAATGCAATTCTGAATGTATACATAACTCCAAAAGAAGTGCTTGATACTTTCATCCTATAAATGACAAAAATTGCATTTGTAATCATCCGTGATGCCTACTATCATACTATGTTATGGAATGTATAGGTGGCAATAATGCGAGACATGACACGGAAGTGAAACGATTGAAATGAGTATTCCTGGTGACTAAGCGGATGTCGAACATAGTTCCTTTGAATATTCCATCAACATCACGTACCCACTAGTCTGTTTTATTTGTCTCAGTTTTGTGTGTTACGATGATATTATTGTTAAGTATATCATTTATATATTTTTTGCCTTTCTGTCTATTAAAGCCAATTTGTAAGGTTTTATTGGGATTTTGATATTTGCTTTGAACCTATGATTTTTTACATAATCTAGTATACTTTTTAGGAATGACGAGTAACACAAAAAGTCATGTATATATTGCATTTGTTTTGTAGATGCTCTCTATAGTGAGTTCCTTCTCTTTCATAATGTCAGCAATCAGCAAAGAAACGGACTATTTCTTTCATCCAAACTCTTCACTATATTCTGCTTGAACTTCGCGATAACAACGGGCTACTTATCATGTCAATACAAATGAAGTTATTACATACTCAACACTCAACAGCGATATATGCGACGTGTATATAATTTTCTTGTGAATTAGATACGTTTATTATTGCGTAGACACCAACAGTCAGCGTATACTACATTTTCAGATGATAAACGACCATATAATATCGGTCATATATGTGCTCTGATCACGACAACGAATTGCGGGATATCGCCTCTTGTATTTGTATCCCGGATCCGCTGATATACAGGTATTCATGTTTTAAAAATCAGCGGACCCACTGGCATCCAAGATCTTGAGCACTGTTTTGCATATAATTCTACTGGGATCCAAGATCCAACTCTCACAGTTTGCCAGAGATCCACCAGATATATTCTTAATATTCACATTCTTGGAACGTATAACTTTGATTGCTAAAAGGTTCCTATTGGATGTGGATGGAAGTGATTTGATCATTTATTTGTTGTTACATTTTTAAAAATCATAAATGCGCAACGAAGTGTCAAAGCGATGGATAAAGGAAGAGTGTTCAATGTTAATTTATTTAACTTCAGCAAGGCGTTTGATAAGGTGTGTTATGAATAACATGATATCTTTCTCGATACATTATACAGACAGAGGGCATTCAAGGTCATCTTTTCCAATGAGTTGGATCCTTTCTCATAGGACGTCAAATTAGGGTTTGCGTTAGTAACGACTCAACGAGACCAGCAGGCCTGCAGAGCCAGTGAATTGAGAAATGGAGTGCCCCAGGACAGAGCCCTGGGGCCTCTAATTGTCTTGGTATATATTAATAGTATCACCTCATACATGACTACCTCCTACACAATATCTGCAGATGATCTAACGATATATGTCTGCGTATCACATCCTTCTCCCCATGCAGTGCCCTCCACCGTTCAGCGTGTTCAAGCTGACATCGATATCCTATTCTCCACCGCGGCATCTTCCGACCCACTTATGATTAAGAAGTGTGCGGTTCTCCGTTTTTCCTGACCCAACCGAAAGCCCACTGCTCCCACATATCACATAAATGGACTAGCTATCTCAGCTGTTGATAAAAACATGCATTTCGGTATACAGATTGATCAACTGTATAGCCATTGCTCTGTAATGTTTTGTCAACAATATTGTGTTGCTTTTCTGCCCGAAGCCACGGTGGATACAAAGATTGCCCGCCCAGGAGCCGCAGCC
>VOPJ01007376.1:0-15146 GCA_014673585.1 Semibalanus balanoides
GCCAAAGGTAAAACAAGTCGGCTGTAATAAACATTTAGCAAAGAGAGACTACGACATCGGCTCACGGCCACATTCAAGTACATTGGGGGCTGGCGCCTGGCGATGTTACAGATTGCAAAATCAAACTCGAATTTCTCTGTGATTCGACCTCAGTGGTTGTTTTAACTTATTACCATACAATAATTTTCAATGCCAAGCACGCAAAATGGCTAGCTCAACTCAAATCTTATGTTAAGGTGGGACAGTCCCTTTAATACCAATATGGCCGCCGTCATTAGACAACTCGGCCAATGGGGTCGCAGCGGCATAGCCACCCTGTGGGTATATCGTATTTAGTTGTAGTGTAGTGGCAAGACCGTCCCCACCTTCTGAAAGTTGGGAGGGACTGAGACACCTTGAACTCGATTCTTTCCATGCAACGCCAGGAAGCTGCACTTGCCAAGTGAAATTTGGTATGCATGCTGACAATTAAATGAACAAACTTTTGTGCAAGGTTTAACGAAATCGAAAAGGTGTGATATGCACAGCTGTAATAAGCGGTGCGATATCCTGTCCCACTGGATGTTCATTAGAGGACGATATGAACTATCAATATCATTTATTATTTGCATTGTTTCGCTTATTGTTATTTATTTAGTGTTGTATTTTCGAGCAAAATGAATGTCATAAGTGTAGGGGAGAGTGCCCACCAGCGAACACCCCTTTTGAAAAATCGGTCTAGTGGCTTTGTGCTTTGTCCATGGAGATCTGAAACCTTCGTCTAAAAATTGCTTACTAAAATGCTAAGGAATAGCCATTACCAAACTAATTTAACTCAGTACAAAACCCATTTGGAGTTGATAACAAATTTCATATTTTTTTTGGACCCTAACTGTTCACTGGTGGATGGGTATCCATCAGTTGAACAGGGAGGTTCTCAGTCCATGAACAGGGGGGACTCAAACAGGTGATAAAGAGACTTTTACCATTAGTAGGTGGGCGTTTGTGTTTTGATGATGCTCACTTGATGCTTGTTTGACAATCATTGCCACAATGACTTATCTGCTGTGCACTTGACAATATAAAACAATCAATTCAAACAAATATATTCAAATTCAGGAAACTCTATCTACCAAAATGTCTTCACACAAGGTCGAACAATTTCAGGATGGTCCAGTAAACAAAAAAATAACGTTTGAGTCGTTGACCTAGTAATATAAAGATCAACATTATTCTTGGACATATTGGTCTTTTGGAACGTTTCGGCACTGCAGCAAGGCCACTCAGCATTGGAAATGCTGCTTAAGAGAGATCCTATAAAACGTTGA
Source organism: Semibalanus balanoides (assembly GCA_014673585.1). NCBI lineage: Eukaryota > Metazoa > Arthropoda > Thecostraca > Balanomorpha > Balanidae > Semibalanus > Semibalanus balanoides. Next base: position 1,308 of record VOPJ01007376.1, read on the forward strand.
TGATTTCCTTGGTCCTGTGGCCGTGGAAGCCTTTGTGGAGTTTATCAGCCTAAAACCAACAATCACTTGCATTTCACCATTGTGAAAAGTGAGGTTTACGAAAGAAGATCCACCAGTAGAAACAGGTGTTTCACTGATGGCGCCCACCCCTGTTCACTGCCAGTGGCATTCAACATTTTGACAAAAACCTATAATTTGAGGGGACAGAATTAAATGGGCTTTTCCAAATTATACATTCACATTATCAATGGACATCGCAAATATGTGTCACTAAATTTAATTCACTAAATATTCACAAATATAACGTTTTGGAATTTTGCAGAAACCACGACTCGAAAATAAATACTTGTTTCAAGTCGCAAAAAAAAAATGACTTTTTGATACCCTGAGGCAGAATCCAAAGAAATCAACCATTGCTGTTAACAACTTTTAACATCATCGCTTCGTGTCAGCTATCACCACCGACATCGATAAAATTATCACATTACTAATATAAGCTGGAGGGGCACCTGTTCACTGTAGGCACCATGTTCGCTGGTGGGCACTCTCCCCTATTATATATGTAGGGCAGGTGCTTTCAAATGACACTCATATGACCTACATTTGGAGAAAACCGTAGTTCGTTAACTTGCTGAGCAAATGACATCATTATATATGCCCCCTGTAGACCCCCAAAGAGTTATAATTGCAACGTTAAATTTTGAAAACGTGTTACTTATTAAATAAACCAACTTTTGCACAAATTTGAAGAAAATCGGAACAGGCAAACATGATTTGACCTTGACTTCACTGCAAGGTTATTAGACCAAATTACCAAATTTTGACTTTAGTTGGTAGCTCTTCATGTCAACGTATTTTTTATTATTTTTAATGATATCTATGTTTGCCCTGATATATATATTTGTATTTTGGAGATATAATGACAAACGTAGCTGAATATTTTACCTTCACGTGAATTTTCGCTGTCCTGTATCCTGTGACGGCTATACAAATTCAAAAGACGAAATTAGCGCCCTAAAAAAACACTTACACCACTTTGAAGCGAAATCAGAGAGGGTGTGCTTTATATTTTTACCCCTACCTTGGTGATTTATCCTGGAATTGCCCAATAAGAACACTATTTTTGGCATTCCAAAACAGTACATCCACTTCCGATGGGAGTGTGGTTCCTGTTTTGGAATGTCAAAATAACAAAAATTCCCAACATTTTCACCTCTCTCATAGTGTCCGTCTTTGTATCGCGGTCTCCGCGTTTTTTATGACGGTTTCCTCGTCTTGGTGGCCACGTCTGAGTCTAAATGAGTTATCTGTGTTCCGACTGACTGTGATTTCCATCTGTCATCCGTCTGTCAGGCTGGCTGATCTCTGTCTGTCTGTCATACTGTATGTCTGTCTGTCTGTCTATCAGGTCGGTGGATCTGCCGTCAGCGGAGTCCAACCCTGCTCTACTGTGGGAGCGGCTGGGCTCGGCCAAACGGCTGTGGCTGGAGTATCTGCACGCGCAGAAGCCGCGCGTGCGCCGCAGGCAGCGCAGGTCAGTCAGCTCGGTCTGACAGCAGCTAAGCATAGCGGTGTCTTCTGACTTCCATGAGCATGAGCCTTCTGACTTCACTGAGCACAGTTGTGCCCTCTGACTTCCATGAGCATAGCGATGGCTTCTGACTTACATGAGCATAGCGGTGGCTTCTGTATTCTCTGAGCATAGTGGTGCCTTCTGACTTCCCTGAGCATAGTGGTGACTTCCAGACATGTTTTAAGTTCAATAATATGATACAAAATCAACAAGATTCCACGGCAACCTGATTTTCCAGGATCTAGGGTCCACGGGATCCAACGATTTGTTGTTATCCAGGATTCAAGATCCATATGATACCACAACAAAATTTGTGTTAGGAATAAATCCACAGGATCTCGCGACGAATTGATCCTGCAGGATCCAGGATAAAAAATACCAGATCTTGAGTGCTAGGGATCCTGGATGCCGGAGCTTTTTTGGATCTTAGCACATGTTTTGGATTACAACATGTAAATCACCATTGACAATGGGTGTGAAAGTTTAAAGCATGAAATAAATACATTATTATATTTTAGCGCCACAAAAAGTAAAACGAGCTTAGCAAGATCATAACGGTGCCTTCTGACTTCCCTGAGCATAGTGGTGCCTTCCAGACATGTTTTAAGTTCAATAATAGGACAGACACAGACAGACAGACACAGACAGACAGACACAGACAGACAGACACAGACAGACAGACACAGACACAGACAGACAGACACAGACAGACAGACACAGACAGACAGACACAGACAGACAAGACACAGACAGACAGACACAGACAGAACAGACACAACAAGCAGACACAGACATACAGACACAGACAGACGAGACACAGACAGACAACACAGGACAGGGACAGACACAGAAGACAGACCACAGACAGACAGACACAGACAGACAGACCACAGACAGAAGACACAGCAGACAGACACAGACAGACCAACAACAGACAGACACAGACAGACAGACACAAGACAGACAGACCACAGACAGACAGACACAAGACAGACCAGACACATACATGGACAGACACAGACAGACAGACACAGACAGACAGACACAGACAGACAGACACAACAGACAGACACAGACAGACAGACACAGACAGACACAGACAGACACAGACAGACACAGACAGACACAGACAGACAGATGAACAGATAGACAAAGACAGACGGACAGACAGACAGACAGACACAGACACAGACAGATGGACAGACAGAGGTTCTTGAAAAAGTAAGTTAAATATGAAGCATTTATTAGCTATTTATTTGGCATTTACTTTCTTGAGGAATGAAAAATGGGGCTACTTCAACTTGTCAAATGCTTAACGTTATATTTTAAGTTTCAAAGCTAAAAGATAATGCGTAACATATGCATTTGTATGATGCATACTATGTACAGCAATTGATGTATTTGAGACCATGACATCAAATCATGACATGCCGTTTTTTTCAGAATAATATCAGGGCGGAAGCGAAGCAGATACTGCTTCGTAAGGCTTCCAGTAGCAAGGAAGGCTTCACACTGCATCCCGACACTGACAACCTGGAGAGCATCCTGTTGGCTGACGATGTCATCAACAAGCCCGTGGTCGTCATCTCATGCAGGGCGCGTTCGCAAGGGCAAGTCCTTCCTTCTGGACATGATGCTGCGCTATCTCACAGCATCTGACAAGTCCAACTGGATGAACGAGCGGAGCACCCGGGGTTTCCCGTGGCAGAGCGGTTATCGGCGGCACACCACCGGCATCCTGATGTGGTCCCAGCTGTTCCCCGTGACGCTGCCTACTGGAGAGGAGTCAGTCATTGTTCTCATGGACACGCAGGGCACGTTCGACAACCAGTCCACCATGCACGATTCGTCCACCGTGTTCGCGCTCAGCACACTCCTGAGCTCTCTCCAAATATTCAACCTGATGGGAAACCTGCAGGAACGATGACCTGAGCATCTGCAGCTCACAGAGTACGGCCCAAAAAAAAATGCACTGTACGCACCAGCACTAAGCCCTAATCACCGACCCAACTGCTGTTCCGATCCGGACTGCAGTTTCACTAAATGACCGGCTTCCGCTGCGCTGGACGGCGACACCACTTGTGACGGAGTGGCTCCAAATCAGAAGCGAACGAAGGAGCTCCGAAGGTGCCAAACACATAGACATTTCAGCGAGATCAAACGGCTTCTTCTGCGCACCCAGGACAGCAGGTGGCCAGCAGTCCGAACTTTGACGGCAGCAGCAGCGACATGGACCCGGCGTTCATTACCGGACTGAAGGACCTGATGCCGAAAATTCTGGCGCCAGAGAACCTGACCGTTAAGACTATCGCTGGCAATCCTGTCAAGGCCATTGACCTGTACACCTTCTTCATCAGCTATGCCGACCTGTTCCAGAGCGACAAACTGCCGAAGCCAAAGAACATTATGCAAGCCACCGCTGAGGCAAACAACATGTCAGCCGTCCAGGAAGCCAAGTCACTGTATATAAAGGAGATGGAATGTCTGGGCCGCGAGGACCAGCCTTCCCTTGATCAATACAAGCTGTTCAGAAAGCACAGCGAAGCCGCGACCAAAGCCGAAAAGGCTTTCAATGATCGCAAGAAGATGGGCGACAGACAAACGTCAGCTGAGTACCACCGGAAACTGGTGCAGGAGATGGAAGAGTGGTTTAGATTCACTGAACAGGCAAACAACACCAAACGCGAGAAAGAGAGATTGGACACCGAAAAGCACAACATAGGGCTGATGGACATCTGCAAAATGACGTACATCAGCGATATGGAGCTAGTTGCCAGTGAAGATGTTGGCTATGTTCCTCAAAAGGATATGGACAGTGCCCACGTAGTGGTCAAACAGGTGACAATGGATCAATTCGACGCTGAGAAGAAGGTGTTTGGCGGTGCCGAGTCAGAATGCCGCTATAAACTGTCCCAGGAGATCGAGGTTGAGTTCCGCCAGATGCTGTTTCATAACGATGTGAAAAAAGATGCCAATAACCAGATGGTGGCGCAGGCGAATATCAAAGCAGTGGGCCAGGCGAAGAGGAGGTATCAGTTAATGATGAACGCGATGACGGTCAGCAGCGCGCTGACGGTGCAGGAGCTGCAAATTCGACACCAGCAGGCGCTGCAGGACGCCATTGAGATGTTCGAGTCTCTCAAGGAGGGTGATGATCTCATAACCATCCGCTACCTCGAGAACATGAAGAGCGACATCGACCGCGAAATGGACACATACGTACGCGACAACCAGCACAATATGGATATGATTCAGGTGCGGACTCGGATGCAGTCATTGGAAGCACAACTGGCGGAGGCAAAGAAGCCGAAGGGTGTTTGCTCCATACAATAAGCGCACCAGCGCGGGTGGCGCATCAGATGGTGGCGAGAAGGCCAGTTCCATCAGATGAGTCGTGAACACGTCAGGAAACACTGCGGGCGAGACAGTGTAGCCGAAAGGCCAGTTTATCATTAACGCCGAGCTCGTTGGCGACCATGGCCAATGGCCATTGTGATAATATATCCAGGCTTTCTGGGAAGTTTGATTTCCGTATGGCCCTTTCCGAGTCCAAAGTATGGTGGATGCAATAAAGGAAATCAGTTACTTTTATAATGGGATTTTAAGCTGAGATAAAACATTTGAAGACCATGTCGAGATTCGTGAAATCACTTATTGTATACTTCGTTTGGTTGTAGGTAAGGATTCTCCTGCCGAGTATATTTGATGTGTTATCCTGAAATGCAAGGTGTTGTCGAAAATGTTGGTTTTTTGTCGAAAGCTTCTTATGGTAGCTTGTGGTAAAGACAGTGTTTCTGGACCATCAAGTAATCCTTCGCCATTTACAATATTATGTTAGTTGTGCAGACAATTATTTTATTAGTATTGCATTTGTACTCAGTACTTACCACCAGTGGCGGATCCAGAGGAGGGGGGCAGGGGGCCATGTCCCCCCCTTGGGCCTCGAACTTGAGGGGCACTCTGGCCGCCTGAGGGGGCACTCTGGCCGCCTGAGGGGCACTCTTGTCACCTGAGGGGGCTCTCTTGTCGCTTGAGGGGGTACTCTTGTCGCCTGAGGGGCACTCTTGTCGCCTGAGGGGGCACTCTAGCCGCTTGAGGGGTACTCTTGTCGCCTGAGGGGCACTCTAGCCGCCTCAGGGGGCACTCTGGCCGGCTGAGGGGGCACTCTGTTGACCTGAGGGGTCCTTAACATTTTGAAGAAGAAAAAAATCGCTGAAATAGGGGCACCCTCAAAATATAGTTGACCAAATCAGTCGAGTTTTCAGATTTGGGTGTAGGTAGGGGCACCACTGCAATTGATGGCCCCCTCCTTGAAGATTTTCTGGATCCGCCACTGTTAACCACTTGTATTATGTATATTGTTTATTCAGAAGTTACGAATACTTAACATCTTCTTTCTAAATAAATAATGGCATAACGCATGCACCACTTTTACAATCCGCTCCAATCCTGACAATCTAGCCTAATATGCTAGTATGTTTTCGATTTTTTTCAAATCACCATCGTGTTCATCTCGTCAATGCGTTTTGAAACGTATTAATGGCGACCTATGTTTTAGATTTTGAATAACACCATCGTGTTCATCTTGTCAAGACGCTTCGAAACATATTATGGGTGACCTGGCCTAAAAAGTTACCTTCAAAATTTGATCTCAGGCCAAGGTCATTTGGTGACCCAGTCTGGTCATGTTGCATATCAGGTACGTAGCCAAGGAGGGGGCCTACGGGGGCCATGCGCCCGCCCCCCTGAGGCGAAATAAATTAACACTAGATAGAAAATGAGATTCTCTGAAAACGTCGCGAACCCTCCCCCCCCCCCCCCCCCCCCGGTCAGCAGCATATGGCTGAGGAGCAAAATGTGATTTTTTCCGACGTCCCTCCCCGAGCAAAATCCTGGCTACGTGCCTGTTGTATATGAGGCGTGGCGACTCGACGAGAAAACCGCAGTGGTGTCATACGAAAGTTGCATATTTTGTAATATCAAGAGTTATTTGCAAAAAGTGTGTGTGTGACATCAGATGACCTCAGCTAACCTTGAAAAGATCACTTAGCGACAACTGCTATTGATTCATAAAGAATAAGCTGAAAAAGCATAATTATGAAATAATCAGCCTGGTGTAATCAGTGGCGTACCCAGGATTCGCTTCAGGGGGGGGACAATTTTCGGTCGGGGGCATAAGGTAACCCCACTAAAGAAAAATCATCGGATTTGGCCCACTATATTTTTAGAGGGGCATATTTTCAGCATTTTTTCCGATAAAAAGACATTTTTCAGGGGGACCACAGGTAAATCTCCACCCCCCCACCCCCAAAAAAAATCACCGTAATTGGCCAGGCCGGCAAAATACGGCGAAATTGTGTAAGCACCGTGGGTACAGGCATAATTTCGTGCACTGAGGCACTAGCAGGGGGCACAGGGTGCACGTGTCCCCCAATGGACCGACTTTTCACTACAAAATTATCGGCGACGTCACTTTTTGCGACTTTTGGGGGGGGGCCCTGCAAAATATAGTGGCCTAAATCTGGTGATATTTTTTATTTTCGATACATTTTTTTCGGGGGCCTTTGCTGAGGGGACCCCTTGGGATACCGTGCCCCCTTGTCGAAGGTCTGGCTGCGTCTCTGGCCGTACTAGCCAAATGTGTGAGGTCCAGTTGAGCTCCAAAGGCTTAGTTTGCTCTGAATCCATCAAAGCCCAGTGCCGTGAGGGGGCACCTCTGCCCTATCAAAAAAAACGGAAAACGCGTGTCTGAATTAATTAAAGACACGCTTTGCGTGGGTCCTTAAAATTGAATAGGGTTTTCGGCACTAAATTCCAAAAGGGGAAACACGGGTCAAGCGGGCACGCACAACCTTCATGGAATTCCCTTTGCCCCCTGGTACGCCTATGACTCTGACCGCCTGAGGGGGCCCTCTTGCCACCTGAGAAGATCCTCTGGCCGCCTCAGGTGGCACTCTGGCCGCCTTAGGGGGTACTCTGGCCGCCTGAGGGGGCACTCTGGCCGCCAGAGGGGGTACTCTGACCGCCTGAGGGGGGGGCCTCTTGCCACCTGAAAAGACACTGGCTGCCTGAGGTGGCACTCTGGCCGCCTTATAGGGGATAATCTGACCTCAAAAACCTCTGACGAACCTCTGAAGAGCCTCTGATGTGCTCTAAACACTCTAAAGACCACGCTTTGTGTGGTCTTTTTAGAGCAAATAGGGCCCTTCGAGCCCTATTTCCAAAGGGAGCCCATTGGCCAGGGGGGCACGCACGGATTTTCAGGGGGCAATTACCCCTTTTTCCCCCCTCCCCTTTAGGTACGCCTATGGATGTAATGCATATTCACTGAAAATGAAGCATTTGTATATTTTCCCTTGATGGGGTGGTCACGAAATTGGCCTGACCTTAGGTCACCGATGTTATAACGCAGAGCTGCAGTCCAGACTGTATTTACCCGACCGGTCACCAGACCTCCCTTCTGAGCCGCAGGCGATAATCAGCGGCAAGGTGCACCGCAGCAGGGCGGCCGGCCTGACGGGCCACCCGGGTCCGACGTTGTACACCCCCACAGCAAGCGACACAACATATCTGAGACGTATGCATTGTAGGTACTTATGACATGAACTCCTGCAAGTTTCAAATCTGTCGGACAAACACTGGTGTTGGCACGACCACAAACATTTTTGGAGGTAAGATCACTTGACGTGACCTGGTGACCTGACCTGAGATGGCCTAAGGTAAAAACCTTTACATACAATGTGGGTAATCGATGTTCCACTAACTGTACTAAATTTGGTGGCGCTGCGCAGCGCCAAATTTCAAAATGACCCCCAAACCATGGGGAGGGTTAAATATATAACCAGTCTTGATGGTACAGTTGCACTGCATCGACTTGCACTAGACTTGCATCACAACTATTATTGATAGCTTCGTCGACACAAATTTCGTCGACCTATATATGCTTTGCAGTGTTTTACTGAAGTTCTGCTGAAGTGCTTTACTGAAGTTATAATTATAACTCTCGTGCGTATAAATACACATTAATTTTGGAGGGATATTAGTAAAGAAATTATTGCGATTTGCAGCTGTATATTTGTTACCGTTCTGCAACATCAGGTTGTTTCCGCACGGCGGTTGGATCAGAAAGTATTCGAAAATTGATATGTGTTATATTCCAGACCAATTCATTAAATTATTGAAATATTCAACAAAAAAACTCAGTTTGCATGCATCAGAAAACCGGCACATTTGTTTTCTTCGAAATTACGTTTGTTTCATCTTTTCACGTCCCATTGGTTCCTAGCACTAATTTGAACCGAAAAACGTCATAAAACCATTAATTTATGTTGATATTCACCATTGACATAACACGAGCCACGCGCTGGTCGCCGGCCCCCATACGCCCGCCCGTTCATGTCTCTACACGTCTGTGTTCGTGGCGCACCGATCGAGATAATAATTTTCCGAGATATCGACCCGAGATTGCCGATCCATGTTTCGCCTTTTTTCCCGCAATTTACACACACTCTGCTCGGGTTTTTCTGCATGTTAAACCAATGGAAGAAACGTGCCCATTCCTCCTCATTCTCGGCGTGTGCTGTGACCTGCAAGACTCGGAGCGTCAAGATCACGTGAATTCTCATAAAGCTTTACCACTGTCCATTTTGGGAATTTTAGACACCGTCAGCAGTGGGCTATCCGTCTGTGCTGGGTGATGTGGAAATGAAGAACACGCAGCGCAACGCACGACGAAACGCACGCCGCAGCACCACCGCACGCACGCACGCACCACGCACGCAACGCACGCACGCACGCACGCACGCACGCACGCACGCACGCACGCACGCACGCACGCACGCACATACTGAGACGCATGCTATTAATTTAATGAATCAGATAGACGTTGAGCACAAATAAGTGTGCGATTGTAATATCGACATTGTATTGAACATCATGCCCTTTAAAATACACACTGACAAAATAACACCACATGCTAAAATGTGCTGCAACACGGAACACATGTGCAAAGCAGCTACTTCAAGCTGACACAATCCAAATAGCGACTGATGATGAAATAAAGTTATCGAATGCACGAGTATTTTATTGCTATGTAAAATGTAAAGACCATTGAAATGACATGTCTACTGCACTAGATGATCGCATAAAAATTTCAGCAATGCAAAGCATTTTCTTGTGATAATTCATAACATTATTCAGATAATTCAAGAAAGTTGCTGCAGATCTCGCTGCCATCCGGGAACAAAAGAGTCCAACGTTCCCACGACTCCGAGTTGGCAGGCCCAGCGCACAGCTGGCACTCTGGCACTGACACAGGCATGCCCACGACTCCGAGAGGATAGGCCCAGCGCACAGGACACTCTAGCACTGACACAGGCCAGCCCTGTTCCCAACTGGCCAAGTAGTGGCGCAGGCCAGCTCTGTATGGCTACCGGCATCCTGTGCGGCCGGGGTGGTACAGTTACCATCTCCAGTGCTGGGACCGGGTGGTACAGTTACCATCTCCAGTGCTGGGACCGGGGTGATACAGTTACCATCTCTAGTGCCTGGACAGGGGGAGGGATGTTACCAGCCCCAGCACTGCGGCCGGGGTGGTGTGCCGAACGGTCCGTAAGGTGTCTGGTTATCGTCGCTGACCTCTGTCGGGTCGTCAGCGTCCTGATCAGACTCGCTGGCTGCTGTCTGAAGCACGGGCTGCAGCTTCTGGGCCCGGGCCATGATCCGGGCGGCCAGGAAATCTGCAGGCCATATGGGTATGGAATCATTATCATTGTCATCATCAAACATGAGCAAATATCAGCAATATCGAACAAAGCACCGTGTTTATTAACCCACGCCTCGATGAAAGGGTGGAGGCAGAACAGGGCTAACGTGATAAGTTCTCTCTCTGGTCCTAAGAAATACACATTCAAAGTTACCTCTGATCCTAAGAAATACACATTCAAAGTTAGTTCAAAGAAGCTCAGAAAGTGTAGTACTTGTACCTCAACTGCACATCATTTTTACTTTTCATACCGTCTGTACACGTACAGTGTACGGCGTACGCTATGCATAAGAAGAACTCAATAGTAAGAGCGTCAACGCTGTGTGTGAACCTCACCAATCTGTATCCTGTGTGAGGACCGTACCTGTCTGTATCCTGTGTGAGGACCGTACCTGTCTGTATCCTGTGTGAGGACCGTACCTGCCTGTATCCTGTGTATCCTGTGTTAGGACCGTACCTGTCTGTATCCTTGTGACGGACCGTCCTGTCTGTATCTCTGTGTGAGGACCGTACCTGCCTGTATCCTGTGTGGTGGGGACACACCTGTCTGTTATCCTGTGTGAGACCGTACCTGCCTGGTATCCTGTGTGAGGCCGTACCTTGCCTGTATCCTGTTGAGCGACGCGTCACCTGCTCTGTATCTGTGTGAGCGCCACCGTACTGCCTGTATCTGTGGTGAGGACCGTACCTGCCTGTATCTGTGTGAGGACCGTACCTGCCTGTATCCTGTGTGAGGACCGTACTGTCTGTATCCTGTGTGTGGGACACACCTGTCTGTATCCTGTGTGAGGACTCACCTTCTGTACTTAATTCACCATCAGGCATCGCAGTTTTGCGTTGCTGTCTCAGCTTAGTGGCCGGGCAGCGTGTGGGAGCTTCGCCGTCGCAGCTCGCGGAGATGTACGTGTGAGAGGAGTGGTTCATTCGGAGTAGTGATCAGTTGCGAGTGATGACTGACAGTAGAGTTTATGATCCAGTCAGATCTGATTGCCCCGGTAGCGGATGCAATACCGCCATCGACGAATTAACCGGAGGCGGTGCACGCCGGCAAAGCTACCTGATATACAGCCCAGATCACGAGTAAGCAGTCTCGGGTTACCCAAGTCAAGCATGGAACTCCCTGCCGGTGACCAGCCGACAGATGACCCGTTCCGTCAGACAGAAACCCCGGGTTTAACGGGGGAAGAGCCGGTTACCCGGCCCAGTCTTACATCAGTATTACGCAAGCCATTACTAAGCAATGTGCCTCGGTATACCAGGATTATGGGCGACAACGACAGACACACACTCGGTACCTATGAGTACGCGGTGTGCGTTCTGTCGTCTGAGCGAGCGAGTCTCAACTCTACGTACTTTCTAGTGGTAAGAATTCACTGCATATCACCCAGTGCGGAATCCGAAGTCTCATCACATATTATACGACAGTCATAACGATTGCCCCAGCCCACCCCAGAACCTACCGGTTACCCCCCACGTCTACAGCTACTCTACCACCCCGCAACACCCAGTCCGGTTACCAATCCAGACAGAACCCTGTTACCAGCAAGACAGATCCCGGTTACCCGTCAGACAGAACCCGGTTACCGGCCGGACAGAGCCCGGTCAACGGCCAACTCACTCACAGCCTTATCAAGCACAAGGCATAAAGTAGTATTGCCGGACAAAAAGGATCATGCTTCATCTTTATTCTCTAACATGAACATGCAATTGCAAGATCGTGCTAGACCTGTGTTATGACTTACGAGTGTTTGCAACTTTGAATGTTGCCCGTATCTCAGCCAAAGCTGATTTATTGTGAGCACTGAGCAGTCAGCAGTCAGCAGTTACTGGTCAGTAGATGGCCGCTATGACACACCGAGAAGCAGACATGCGCACGTGGATTCCAAGAATGAATCCGGGGATCTCAAAAATCGAATCCCAGATTTGCTGGGATTGATGTGCTGAGATGAAGGTATTTTTTATTATGCTCAAGGAAGGCCGAAGGATCATAAATATTGGATCATAAGAAGCTAAATGGCAAACGATCACATATTTTCATTTTTGCTGATATACCCACCGAAGATTATATACCAATTTCCATTGAACTAGTAATTCAAACGTATTATTAACGTCAATTTTACAATGAACCTAAATTAAACTACTAAAATATTTTGCATCCTAATATATTTAGTTAAAAAGGGCTATAGGCAAGTACTGAGTAAGTAAGTTTTGCAAGATCCAACATTTCTGACTAAGCTTCATCGTCGTATCTATAATCAGAAATATCCAATATTGCGTTTCATCATCACATCGGGTGTGATAATTTATTGTTTCAGTTTGCGGAGACATTAGCCGTTTTCACGAATAATTTTATTTACAGGGTAATGAGGCATTTGGGGTGTTTGGGGCAAATGGGGCGATTGGGGCGTTTGGTTTCAATGGGGGGGCAGTGTTGGAGCTGTGGCCACGTGGCACGGTGTTAGGTCTAAAATTTCCTCAATTCTTAAAGGGACTGTCCCACCTTAACATAAGATTTGAGTTGAGATAGCCATTTTGCGTGCTTGACATTGAAATTATGTATGGTAGAAGTTTAAAACAACCACCGGAGGTCGAATCACAGAGAATTCGAGTTTGATTTTGCAATCTGTAACATCGCCAGCACCCAATGTTTTTGAATGTGGCCGTGAGCCCGATGTCGTCAGTCTCTCTTTGCTAAATGTTGAATACAGTCGACTTGTTTTTAACCTTTTGCAATACATTAGCCTAACTAGTCCACTTTATAACAGCGTGAAGTTTTCTTTTTTCCCAAAAAATTCCTCATATGACGTCATAAGCCCAAATTTAAACTGATTTTTTATGCCAATTTTGAGCCTGTTCGTGATAAACAAATGTCATAACGTGTTCAGCACATTCACTTCATATTTGTGCACCACAAACGCGTAACATTTGAACATTTTTTAGGTGGGACAGTCCCTTTTAATGCCAAATTACCATTCCTCCCCTCCCCGCTTCCCCCCTCCCTCTTCTTTTCTTCCCTCCCTCCCTTCCCGCCCTCTCCCCCCCCCACCCTGGCCCAAACTCCCCCCCCATTTAAACTAGAAGCTCAAATCGCCCCAATCACCCCAAACGCCCAATTACCCAGTAAATGAAGTCTTTCGTGAAAACGGTTATTGTTTCCGATCTTGAGTTTATTTATGGGCTTCGTGCGCGTGTCCTGGATGGCATTCCACTGTTTGATGAATAATGTAAATAATTATTATAAAACGTACACAAAACGGAAAACAATTCATTGAAGAAGCACATGAAAAGAAAAAAGTATGTTTCTTCATTTAGGTACAGCATAACAGGGAACGTTGACGTATTTCGAGGAGAAAAACACTTAAATACGCACATTAGTCCTGTTTACATAGCACTAAAGAAATTCAACTAAATTTCAAATAAATTTCCAGTAACGCGACATTTTTGTAGAATTTCCCTAGATTTGTAGAATTTCCCTATGTTTTAAGAGGGATGCATATCCAGG
>VOPJ01007377.1:0-15128 GCA_014673585.1 Semibalanus balanoides
AGCGCATAAAAATGCATCAGATTCGATGTGGGGAGCATGACTTTGCAATATCACGTGCAAAACCGGTCACCCTAAATTGTTTGTTTACATGTCAAGTATGTTTTGTTTTCCGTGTTCCAACATCATCTAAAACCACAAATATGGATTTGTTTTGTCATGATAAGGATTATGAATATGTAACTTCAAACTGCCAACAATTAATGTAAGGAAGTCGTCCTAGGAAGCTTTTAAGTTGTCTTCCTCGCGTGCCGGTTGGCAGGTGCGGAGACACGCGAGGGTGGCTGGCTGTCGGCCGGGGTTCCGATACAGATCCTCGGCAGGCACGGCACCGCAGCGCGCCGAACGCGGCGCAAAAAACGCGTCACTGCTGCCGCCGACACGGCTACAAGGCCGAAGTACCGCGCACATCAGCACTCTACATAGCATCGCGCACCTTCCGCGCACATCAGCACTCTACATAGCATCGCGCACCTTCGCGCACATCAGCACTCCTACATACATCGCGCACCCTTCCCGCGCACATCAGCACTGTAACAAGCATCGCGCACCTTCCCCGTACATCAGCACTCTAAACATCGCGCACCTTCCGCAGCACACAGCACTCAACATAGCATCGCGCAACCTTCCGCGAAACATCAGCACTCTCAAGCAATCGCGCACCTTCCCGCGACATCAGCACTCTACATAGCAACGCGCACTTCCGCCACACAGCACTACATAGATCGCGCACCTCCGCGCCACATCACACTCTAACAATAGCATCGCGCGAACCTTCCCGCGCACACAGCACTCTAACATAGGCATCGCGCACCTTCCGCGCACATCAGCCACCTACATAGCACGCGCACACTTCCCCACATCAGCACTCTACATGCATCGCGCACCTTCCGCGCAACATCAGCACTCTACATAGCATCGCGCACCTTCCGCGCACATCAGCACTCTACATAGCATCGCGCACCTTCGAGGCAATATCGCTGTACAACGAAGTGCGCAGGTGCCTCGAGGGAGGTGTTCTATAACGTAAGGATACGCAAACATAAACAGTAGGCTACTTACATACTTTTTAAATAGTGCATTAGGGAGAGACAGCATTTTCCTGTCAGTGGTATACGATTTTCCTGAAATACCAGGCTGTAGCGTGACCATCCGGACGTTATGAGGTAAGGACACCATTCCGATATGCTAAGACGAGGGTCGCAGCCCGGGGCAGACGGTTGCCGGCTCTATCGGTTACAGGCAGATTGGGCGCCGGTCCAGATGGCCTATATGTCTGGGGTGGCGACAACTGTGTGAGGTTAATCATGATGATGAGAATTAATGAAATAACTGGTGACCTTATGCTAAGTAGGTAAGTAAATACATAGATTAAGGCCGCAATTGTATTCCTGAATATTTCGCTTGCAAGTGAAATATTCAGGAATACAATTTCGGCCTAATCTATGTATTTACTTACTTAGTATGAGGTTACTGGTTATTTAATTAATTATCATCATCATGATTTACCTCACACGTAGCTTCGTCAGCAAGCTGCAATAACGAAATATCCAAGAATACAGTTTTGACCTTAGTTTATGTATTTACTTACAAAGTAAGATGTTAAAGGTTCTTTCATTAATCGACTACATATCGTCAAACAGCATAGCATCCGTCTAAGGCCAACTGAGGACACCTGACGGACAGATACCCGATATCTATAAGGTCGTTTGCGCAACTTCATTAACTCATCGTTTGAGGTCTATCGTTAGGTCAGCCCACAACGAACCATTCACCACTGGAAACTGGCACCTTCAGCCAGCTTCCTCAGACCATTTGCGCACAAGTTTGGAAATTCAGGGATGTGTGATGCATGACTGCGGAAAAGATAACAGGGCTGACCTAAATCAGCCAAAAGCGCACCATTCAAATTACTGTTGAAATTGAATTGAGATGCCTACAAACATTCTTTTCACCCCAAATCATTGGACAAGAGTGATAAGTTGGCAAACACGACATTTTCTACATTCAGCATACGATATGCAATGGTTGTGTGGGACGATACCCTTGTAATCGTCCCACACAACTATAAGATGAGTGTTTTAGTTTACAGGGGGGGGGGGCAAGTACAAAAACTTGCTTCAACAGCAAATGAACGATCTCATTGGCTGAGGTTATCTTTATCTACAAACTTAAATGTATACAAAATGTAAAAATACGCTGAGCAGCGTCAACAGTACAAACTGGATGCCGTGCTGAGTTGTATTACGCGCACGATAAGCGTCGGTCCATTTTAGCTGAAGAGGCGGATTTCAACAGCCACAGCTGACTACAATGCACCATGCATTGCAGCCTTCAGGCGGACAGAACAGTGTTAACGCTGCAGAATACGGCAGAGAGTAGAGACCTCATCTGGCGAAGGCCTTCAAGACGTCTAGAGACAGCAGAAGCTGACGCCGTCATTTGTCACACACCGTAGCCCAGCTTACCGATACAAACTGGATCGAAATCAGTTCCTGACGCACTAACGCGCCTATACGTACGCATTCGTGAGGTTTAAACTCGTCCAATAAGATTTGTAAGTTAATGAACCATAAATCGAAGTTATTTTGACCTCCTAAATTGGTCGTTCTAAATGTTACAATGGAGTGGTGGAGCGGCGTGTGGTCTCGTTTGTTGACGTTCCAGGTGTTGTTTTGATGCTGTGCCGTGCTGCACTCCCAGGGCCGGCCGTGACTGAAGCCGGGCCGTGACAGGGACCAGGGCCAGGTAGGGTAATGCGATGCTGTGCCGTGCTGCACTCCCAGGGCCGGCCGTGGCCCGCTGTAGCCGGGCCGTGACAGGGACCAGGGCCAGGTAGGGTGTTGTTTTGCGGTCGTCGAGCATACGATACCGCTCCGTGCGCGGCGGTGGCGGGCGTTGTTTGCGCCAGGTAACACCGCCGCCAGTGAACCTGGCAGGCCAAGGGCCCAGCCCATCGAGGATGAACGAACCCGACAAACAGGGGCGAGCGAGGGAATGAGAGAGGGCGCGGACGGCCGCGATCTGGAGCAAACAGGTCCAGTGGAATGCTGCGCCGGTGGTTTGGCCGGAGTTCGGGACCACAGCACAGGGCTTCCTCAGCAGGGACGCTTCGCACTACGCAGCGCCCCCGCGAGGCAGCAGAAAGGTGTATAACAATCGGTTATTGGCGTGAGACAAAGACAGCAAAACTGCTGATCAGACACTTCAGACCTGCTGCAGAGTGCAGATTGGACACCAGATGGCGGGATAGATGCATTGACTGCAGCAGTTGGACCGATCACAGCGGAAGGTTGTCATCAAACATCGCCGATTAATTGGGTGATAAGACTTCTGTGGAGCTCGATCAGCTGCCGCTTGGAGCGCTAAAGGCGAGGTTGACTTGTTTTTTGTTAGATCATACACTGAATGACATCGCAGCACCATCGTACACTTCACAACGCCTCTTTTGTGGGAAGCAAGGACAGGAGTGGGCGTATCATCTGGGAGATTCGTTACTACCTGTTTATATGTAGGCACTAGACCCTGTAGTGACTCTGGTGTTTTTTTTTAAGTATGCCTTGCCCAATAATATCCAGTTTTTGCCTTACCCAATAATATCCAGTCACACATATATGGACGAAGTTGAGTACATTTCCGATTAAAGGAAAGGGCGAAAATAAATTTCGTATTTATTGTGAAATGCCAATGTATTTTAAATCCTTGTCGATCTGTTGGTCGATGGATGCACGATCGGTAAGATCTGATTTCAAGCCTGCCTCGACTCTGAGGTATCTGTTACCTTGTTTGGAGTAGACTGAGTAGGGTGAGAAGCCGATGGGGGCCTTCATGTGGTACGGCACCACCTTTTTGGCCTTCATCACGACCGGCGCCGGCTCCACGGACATGGTCACCGGCCCGGCAGATGGTCAATTTCCAGCTCAGCTCAGCTCAGCTCAGCTCAGCTCAGCGGTACGACCCTTGACTCAGCTTAGCTTAACTCAGCTAAGCTTAACTCAGCTTAGGCTAACTCAGCTTAGGCTAACTCAGCTTAGGCTAACTCAACTTAGCTTAACTCAGCTTAGCTTAACTCAGCTCAGTTTCGCTCAGCCCAGCGTCACGACTCCCTGCTCACGTGAGCGCGTTGCGATCCGGTCCAACCCGCACACAGGGACACCACCGTTCGAGTCCGGCTGCCGTCACACACTGCCGCCTGCAGGCTGCCGGCCGCCGCCGCCTGCTGCCGCTCGACCTGCCCGCCGCCACCGACCGGCCGCCAGGGCGACCGACCGACCAGGACCGACCGGCCGGCCGCCGTGCGTACACCGGCGGCAGGTGACGCGCCTGCCGAGCCGGTCCTCGAGCCGAGTGGCGCACCGGGCGCCGTCACTGCCGCGCGCAGCGACCAGCCGCCACCGAACGGTGGTCAGCGAGGCACGATACAGCGAGCGTCCAGCGAGAGAAGGCGCACGTGGCCAGGTGTCCAGCCGCGCTGACTCGCCCCCACCGGTCGGCATCGGTCGGTGGGGGCCACCGACCGATGCCGAAACGTCAACCGCCGCGACAGCGACACGCCACCCCGTCTTCCCTGCGCGGCCGCCACTGCCGTGCACCCACTGAAAAACGTCTCCGTGCCACCGCCGTGCCGCCGCGCCCTACGAGCCGCCGCCAGAACGGTCTCCGTGCCACCGCCGTGCCGCCGCGCCCTGCGAGCCGCCGCCAGAACGGTCTCCGTGCCACCGCCGTGCCGCCGCGCCCTACGAGCCGCCGCCAGAACGGTCTCCGACTGAAGCACACCAGAAGCCACCGCCGCCGGGGCCGGGGCTGGGGCTGCCAGCCGTTAGATGCACCGTTCGCTGGGATCGGCGTGACAAAAATTGGCGCCTGACCAGACCTGCGGAGGGGCCCAAGCTTGGTGTGCAGCTGTAAACCGCGGACTACATGTTCAGAGCTGGCTGTCACAAATGTCTGTGTCTCTGTCTCACATAGCCAACTGGGAGGAAGTGGGTCGGAATTGTACCTAAATGTATGTCTGAACGGTACTCGACCATGAGTCAGGTCAGGCCTTTCAAGATAATACAAAGTGAAAAATAACAAAATTGTGGCATTGAAAAAGATATGGTAATATGGTCATCGAAAGGGGCATACGTCCCACCACGTTTTTGGATTTTGACATTAAATCCAGCACATAGCATGCAGGCGTCGGCATGGAAAAAAATCGCCTAAGGAAGGTTCATGCTTATGTCCCCAACTTTTGACAGGTGTTGACAACTACATTTAAATTATATTCTGAACTATCTTAAATTATGTTCAACTGATGTGAGCTAATGATGAAATGATGTTAAAAATAATGGTTTAATTTGTTTAGTTGGAAACTCTTCACCATGCAACGTCTTTTGCCAAATACACAATTATATTTAAATAAAGTTATAATATTTAATATCCTGGTATTGTTAGAATCACGCCATGTCTATCTATTCTATCATTATAAGAAACGCGACTTACACAAAATTTTAGATCAATTATTTCTGACAAATCGAACTTTGAGACAAATAAATAAAAAAACAATTTCAAAGTATCTGGTCCTGATGGCCTGCTATTATCTCTTAACCTCCCCTAGTGGGGATTATTTTGACCCCTGAGGTTTTACCGACATTGCGGAAAAAATGGTGGCGCGCCGACGAAAAGTTGCTCAGCTGTCTGGACATTAATTACCCACATTGTGTGAAAGATTTCAACTCAGGACATCTTAGGTCCAGTGACCAGATCACGTCAAGTGACACCTCCAAAAATGTTTGTGGTCGTACCAAAGCTACAGCATTTGTCCGAGACATTGGAATTAAAAAACTTAATGGATTTCATAAGTTCATAAGTATGTACATACAAATACAATTGCTTCCTCTTGCAATAATATGCATTATATTAGGTCAATTATTTCGAAATCATGTTTTTTAGCCCATCCTTGATCCAGGTGCAATTGCTGTTTAATCACCTCTGAAAGGTCAGCTGAGGTCATCTGAGGTCACCAGAACTTTTTATGCCAACATATTTTGATATAATGCAGATATAGACGTGTGAATGACACGACTGTGCTTGTTTCGTCGAGTCGCGTCGCCCCATATGAAACAAACCTACCTGGGTCACCAAATGACATTGACATGAGGTCAAGTTTTAAAGTTGATCTAGCCCGGTCACCATCTATGTATATGTTTCAAAGCGTCTTGACCATACAAAAACGATAGTGTTTAAGTTTCTATTCTATGTTTGACCGATACAAGTTATTTACAACTTTTTGTAAGAAAATGCAGTCGTGACCTTTGGTGACCACTGGAGCCTAAACTATTGACATGAGGCGAATACAAAATCAATTTTGTCAAAGTATGTACAAAATTTAGGACACCAATGACGAATGAATTTTGCAAGAGTTCTCGTTTTTTAGGTTTGTTCCTAGCATAGTTCACGATATATTTTGGTGTTTCTGGAGCAAAGTCCTATATTTGGAACATTTTGCATTGGATGATTTCTGGTGATCTTAATATTGACCTGAGTCAAAAATGCCCGAAAAAAAAACTTCGAATATCCTTGTCGAGAGAGCTTTTGCACGTTTTGTCTGCTTATGTCAAACAATTTGATTTGTATACTTAGTAGGGATCATTTTGATCCCACACCAGAGCGAAGTTATCTCAAAGGCCCACCGGGGCGCGGGTTGAAGACATGGACAGAGATATTCTAGGCATCAGATTATGGCGATATCATTTACAATGATTTTACATCTAGTCACAGATACAGTACACATTTTACCATACACAATAACTTGCGCGGCCTACATATAAATGCAGAGTGACACCTGACCGGCCGATTGTCGGCTCCGCGTACCGGTAATTACAAGATTACTAGACCAACTAGCTCTTGGTATGCCGAAACCTTGATAGCCGATTGACAGTATCGTTGACTGGTGTTTAAATGGCCAACCAGCTGCCGAGAGGATGTCAAGCGCATCTCTACTCAGATGTCGAGTGGGCGGGGCTACCCAACATTGTCTTGGGTACTTCCCAAGACCGACTACGACGTGACCTCACACCACTGACACCTGGCCGACATCATCGCGTAGCTTACAGAACATCACGCGTCCCCAGACACTTCAGACACAGCTCGGACACGCATTCCGGCAACCCTTTCGGTCCCGTGTCGCGCGCTGGGTGACTCTTCGCCTCAAGAGGGGGGGGGGCTGCGCGGCCACACCCACCACTGTCACGTCAGCAGGCTTCCACCTGTCGATTGACCTGACGCCCTGCACGCCGACGTCCGGCGACAGACGCGACCGGACGTCGTCGGACGTCGGAGGACGTCGGAGGACGTCGGAGGACGTCGGAGGACGTCGGAGGACGTCGGAGGACGTCGACGCTGCCGTCATCGCCCCGGCGTATTTTTAGTGCCTCCTGCGAGAAATGGCGAGCACCAGGCTGATAGCCAGGTGCCGGGGCGTGTTTGTTTTGGTGCTGCGATTAATTGGTCGGATCCGCCGGTGACGCCAGACGCCTCGGACGCCACCGGCCAGACGCGTCAGACGCCACCGGCCAGACGCGTCAGACCCACAGCAGACCCGTCAAGACCCAACGGCCAGACCGTCAGACCCACCGGCCAGAAACGCGTCAACGCCACCCTGCCAGTACGCGTCAGATCGCACCGGCCAGACCGCGTCAACGCTCACTCGGCCAACGCGGTCAGATGCCTAACCGGCCAGCGCATCAGCGCCACCGGCCAGACGCGTCATACGGCCACCGCCAGACGCGTCAACGCCACCGAGACGCGTCCTTATGTACGCCACCGCCAGACGCGTCAGACGCGCACCTGGCCTCAGATCGCGTCAGACCACCGGCCAGCCAACCGCTCAGAACGCCACCGAGCGCGTCGTACGCCACCGGCCAACGCGCAGAGCACCAGCCAGACGCGTCCAACGCCACCGGCCAGACGCGTCAAATACGCCCACCGGCCAGACGCGTCAACGCACCGGCCAGACGCGAGGTCATACGCCACGACCAGACGCGTCAGACGCCACCGAGCCAGTACGCGTCAGACGCGCACCGCCAGACGTGTGTCAGACGCCAACGGCAAACGCGTCAGACCCACGGCCAGACGCGTCAGACGCCACCGCCAGACGCGTCTAGACGCCACCTGCCAGACGCGTCAGACCCACCGCCAGACCGTCAGAACGCCACCGTCCAGACGCGTCAGACGCTCTGTCAGACAGCCACCGCATACGCGTCAACCTCACAGGCCTAGACGTGCTGTCAGACTCCAGGTCCGGCAGACGGCCTCGGATGCCCACCGGCCATACGCGTCAAACGCACCGGCCAGACACGTAGACGCCAACCGAGCCAGAAATTCTCAACCCATCGCTCCGACCCACCGGCCAGACGCGCAACCCACGCCACACGCGTCACACCCATCGGGACCCAGACGCGTCAGACGCCACCGGCCAGTACGCTCAGCGCCACCGGCCAGACGCGTCAGACCGCCACCGCCAGACGCGTCAGTACAGCCAACGTCCAACGCGTCGAACGCCACCTGAACAACGCGTCAGACCCACCGAAGACGCGTTTCAACGCCACCGGCCAGACGTCTGCGACGCCACCGAGTGGAGAAGCTGTCAACACGAAATGCCCACCGGCCAACGCGTCAGACGCCACCGCGAGAGACCTCGTTCGTGGACGACCACCGGGCTCCCAACGCGTCAGACCCACCCGCCAAGCTCAGACGCACCGGACCAGACGCGTTCAGATCGCACACACCGCCAACGCGTCAGACCCAGCGCGGCCAGACCAGTCAGACTCCCAACGCCAGCGCGTCAGACCCACCGCCCAGACGCGTTCAACTGCCACGGGGCTCGCCCACTGTGGAGGCCGATGGCGACGGCCATCTTTAGGCGAGCGCTGATGGGGGAAGAAGGATGGCCGACGGATGGGGAAGGAAGCGGAGAGCGAGTGTCTGACCTACCGCCGTCTGTGCTGCGTAAACGTTACAGATGTGTGTGCCCAAGTGGCCAGCAAACGACGTACACGCTTCAGCAAGACTTGGCAGAATGGCATTCAATGTTGCCTGCGTTTAAGGTGAATCGAACGGTTCGGCGACACACCTCTTCATATCTTGTCATTGGATGCTTTTGTACTGCAAGCTTTGTGACATCCTGTATTCACTTTACAGTGACGCTCTCTTGTTCAAGACGTCGTGTAAAAAAGAGCCGGCACCGGCAGCAGATTGCGACCTAGCACCATCCGACCCGGGACCCCGCTGCGTTCACCGGACAAACAAACCAACGCGCCGAATCTGTCGATGCCCACTTCATTTCCAGTCACAATGGGTCTGAGCTCGGCACGTTCGCCAGCACAAAAAGCCGGCTGCCAGCGGCGAGGCGGTGACGACTGCAGTTGGCAAAACACGCCGCGACGGCTAAAAATGGACCGGAAAAGAGGGCAACGCACGGCGTTTGGGTTGCCCAGCTTCACCGGAAATAAATGGAGTGGTGAGATGGTCACGACTAGTGGTTCGTCGTCGGCGGTGGCGGTGGCGGTGGCGGTGGCGGTGGCGGTGGCGGTGGCGGTGGCGGTGGGCGTGGCGGGGTCGTCATAGGTCCCAAAGCGGCAACCCCAGCCTGGTACTCGTGGACCAGGGCATGCAGCCAGACCTTTCGACAAGGGGGCACGGCATCCCCAAGAGGCCCCCTTCGAAAGACCCCCCCCCCCCGAAGCAAATGGCGCGAAAAAAACATCTCTCCGGATTTAGGCCACTATATTTTTCAGGGTCCCTACAAAAACCAGATGCACATCGGTTGAAATGAGGGCGCAGAAAGCGACTACAAACACGTCAAGCTACAGGAAACGCTAATGGGATATGGTGATAAGGGAACTGTTATTGGTGACAAGCATTGGACGTCAAGGATTTCCCGAAATAGCGGACAGCATAGTTAAGTGAAAAATAAATATCCGAGACGACAGCATCATAGCTATTTTATGCGACAAGTTGTTGGATGAAATACCTATTAAGTTATTGTGAGTATAAACAAGTTAAGTAACGAAGAAGACTGTTACATAAACAGGTTAGGTAAACAGGAGCGATGACGTATGGATTGGTAATAGCCTTGATCCTTCTTTAAAGGGAGTGTGCCTACTCTTTTGAAATGTCAAATATATTTTTCTTACGGTAAGAAGCCAATGGTTTGATTATTGGTTACGATAATTTAAAAAATTCACGTCTGGAGCCCCTTTAGTTGAATTTTTACTTATATTCTGTTTTGATTGCTTTGTTTCAAAACTCATAAACATCGTCACTATAAACAGAAGTTAGCGAAGATGTTACTAAATGGCGCACTTAGTACGATAAACAAACCCTTATGAGCAATGTATGGTTTGTTTACAGTGATCAAGGATCCTGTTCGGCAGCTGTTATCAGTGCTCACGAGTTGTTTGCTATTGGCCAGAGCTAACATATATGCTAGCGTTGTAACTTTAAGACAATGCTTCTAGTAGCGAAGCTCTCTGGCGACATCGATAATTAAATTCTTCCAGAATGTTGATGGCGACTATGAAATATCTCAGCAACTAAAGTGAATCGTGGGGAAATTGAAGCATATGGCTAAATTCAGAAAAAAATCTGTTCTACAGACTAGCGTCAACAACTTCACATGACCAATGTGAGTAGGCACACTCCCTTTAACATCCGCAGCATGTTTGACTTACGCTTCCGCCAGGCGCCAACTTAGCTATAACTCAGAGGCGCGGACGTATTTGATGATTCGGACTATTGGCAGCAAAATTTTGTGTCGGACTTTGAACAATTGCATACAATAGTTAAGCGGATATTTGAACCATGGTGATACCAAAATCCGCTCCACATTTGAAGTAATGCCTAAAAACGTTTAACATTGATTATCAACCGATTATTTGGAAAGAATCAAATGAAACATCAGCATCTATCCAACTATATTTTATCCAGTGGTAAGCGTGCAACGGACAACGGTACGCGAATGGAAAAGCTTCGAAAGAAGTGTGTTCTTGGAAAGCAGTCGGGATGCTGAATGCTAACAGCGTGCAGGATGTAGGCATGGCGTGAGCCGTTACTCAGATCTTCAAACTGTATTTCCCACCGTCAGTGCTAAGTCACGAGCTCTACGCGCTGAGCTTTGATCTAAACCTCCTCCCAGCTTGTTATTGAGACCGCAGGCGCAATCAGCCGCAATCACTGTTTTAAATAGGCTGATTGCCTGCGGGCCTTCCGGACGTCTAGGTGCGTTGCTAGGCAACGCTCGACGCGGCGACGACTTGACGCGCGTCAGCGCTGGAGCTGAAAACATCGCTTTACCTTCTGCCTGCTCTCACTCTGCTCTTCCCTTTCTCTGCAGTGAGACGGTAGCCAGCAACACCTGCCTGGCCGAGCAGCAGCCAACAGCGAGCTGACAAGGTGCTCACAAGGTCGTTCATCAAGAGGCAGTCAAAAACGGCGACAGATGCCCGTGTTTGATGCGCCGCTAACTGCCTCAGCGCAGCGTAGTTTGGTGTGGTGCAAGGCCATACAAAGACAGTGTAGTGTGTCGTAGTTTGTCGTAGTGTGGCGTAGTGTGGCGTACTTTGGCGTTGAGTGGCGTAATGTGGCGTAATGTGGCGTAGTATGACGTTGTGTGGCATAGTGTGGCATAGTGTGGCATAGTATGGCGTTGTGTGGCGTAGTATGGCGTTGTGTGGCGTAGTATGGCGTTGTGTGGCGTAGTGTGGCGTAGTGTGTCGTTGTGTGGCGTAGTATGGCGTTGAGTGGCGTAATGTGGTGTAGTGTGGCGTAGTATGGCGTAATGTGGCGTTGTGTGGCGTAGTATGGTTTGAGTGGCGTTGTGTGGCGTAGTATGGCGTTGTGTGGCGTTGTGTGGCGTAGTGTGGCGTAGTGTGGCGTAGTATGGCGTTGAGTGGCGTAGTATGGCGTTGTGTGGCGTAGTGTGGCGTAGTATGGCGTTGAGTGGCATAGTATGGCGTAGTGTGGCGTAATATGGCGTAGTGTGGCGTAGTGTGGCGTAGTGTGAAACGGAACAGTGTTGGAAGCAGCACACAGCAGTGAGAGTCGTTCAGCCGTCCCGTACTGCCTCCAAAATGGCGGAGACAATGGGACACGAATGGACCATGTCGCCTCCCAAAACGGCAGAAATCAGACGAGAATTTACACATTCACGGATTTTAAAGGAAATATAAAAAACTACTTGGTTTTAAATCGGATATTAATGCAAAAGGAAGCAAAATGCAGTGAGTTTTGTGTTTGAGCAATGAGCAACGAGCAATGAGTACTTGTGAGAGGCGTTTTGGAATTGCCCCCCCCCCACACACACACCCAGTGGACGTAGCCAAGGGGGGGGGGCACGGGGGCCATGCCCCCCCCTGAGTTGAAATAAATTCACACTAGATAGAATGGAGATTGTCTGAAAACCCGACCCTACCCCCCCCCCGTCAGCAACATATGGCTGGAGGAGCAAATGTGATTTCACACTGATATAATGAGATTTTAGGAGCAAAATGTTATTTTTTCCGACGTGCCCCCCCCCCCCTGAGCAAAATCCTGGCTACGTGCCTGACACACACCCAATACCACCTTTCTGTCGTTCTGGATCCGCTTCTTACTGCCTCTGCGTCGCTGACCAGTCAGAGACTCCAGGCGCGCCCAGGGCCAGGGGCGTAGCCAGGATTTCGTCCAGGAAGGGGGGGCAAATGGGATCAGGGGGGGGGGGGGCTTGTAGTCAATGGGGGCCCACATAACTAAAACAGTACAGTGTGCTGTACAACAACGGCACATAAGTTTTTGACGATTTTTTGGGGGGAGGTTAGGGATAAAAATCTCAAAGTTAGGAAAATCTGAGATAAAATGGAAAAATATCATTTTTTGTGTTTTTCATTTGCGATTTGCTAAAAAACACGATTTGATATACTTTTTCAAGCACTTATAATTTCTACACCGAAATTCTCACAAATGCATCACATTGCGTATGGTGCGGACCTCTGAACATGCTATTTTGCGGTTAAAAGTGCAGTAAAAAAAAATGTTTAAGCGAACTGTTTTGCCCAGTCATATAGGAAAATAGCAGCATAACCAAAATATGCGCAGAGAAACGGCACGATTTTTTCACCTACATGCTATTCAATTTGTAGTTAAATTGCGCCGCGGAGCGGCGCGATTTTTTTTTAGTTTTATTCACTAGACAGTTGCATTCTGACTGTTGAAAAGCCCAATTACTTCAGATTGTCTAGGGGCCCCAACGACCTTTTCAACGCCCTTCCGACCTGTTCAGGGACTCATCTGGGATCCGCGAAAAACATGTTGAGTGGGTGATATATAATATATTTACTACAAAGACAACTTATTCCACAATACAATATTAATATAAGAGCTTTCGGGTATATTGCAACACCCTTCGTCAGCGATGAAGAGGCATTCGGTAACAGACCATCGCTTCGGTAACAGGAGCTTCTGTTACTTCGGTAATTGGAGCTTCGCTTCGGGTCATCGGTAACAGAAGGCCCCTCGGAAAGACAGAGGATCTCCCTAGACCTAACTATGGCCGCCTCAAGCTAGCCGAGGGTCCCCATAAGCCACTAGAGGGCCCCTCAGGCTGAGAAAGGATCCCCTCCTGCGGAATGAGGGCTACTCATACCGACAGAGGGCCCCTTTAAGCCGACAGTGGGCCCTTCAGGCCCCTCATGTCGACTGAGGGTCCCTCAGGCCGACCAAGGTCCACCTTAAGCTGGTCGAGGGCTCACTCAGGCGGCCAGAGGGCCACTTAGGCTTCTGTAGGGCCTCTTAGGCCTTCTGAAGACCCCTCCCCAGGCCTACCAGGCCTACTGAGGGCCCCTCAAACCGACAGAGTGCCCCCTCAGACCGACAGAAGCCCCCTCAGACTGACAGAAGGCCCCTCAGACCAACAGAGGGCCCCTTTAGACCGACAGAGGGCCCCCGCAAACTGACATAGGGCCCCGCAAACCGGCAGAGACCTACATAAGACCCCATCAGATTGACAGAGGGCCCCTCAGACCATCAGAGGGCCCCTCAGACCGAAAAGCCCCTCAGACCGATGAGGCCTCTCAGACCGATAGAGGGCCCCTCATGCCGACTGATGGCCCCTTCAGGCCGATCGAGGGCCCCCACAGACCAACAGAGGGTTTTTTATGCCACGTAAGGGTTTTGCAGGCGCCTGGCACAATCCAAAACACTGGGGCCTTCGGCTCCAGGGGGCCCTCGCTCGGTTGCCAGAGGGGCCCACCAGGCCTCCAGGGGGTGGGGCATGACCCCTTTCCCCTCCCCCTTGGCTACGCCACTGGGCGCGCCGAGCAGGCCGAACAGGTTGGGTACTCTGGGTATCGGCATCACCGCCGCGATACGGACACCTCCCGTGGCCGACACCGGAGCCGGCGCGACGGCCAGCCATGACGCCGTGCGCTGTCACGAACACCACGGCCGTCACGAGCGTCACAGCGGCGTGACGGCGCCGCTCGGCAGACAGTGGACGCGTCACAGCGTCACGGGCCGTGCCGGCGGGCGGCTTTAGAAGCTGCGTCATGGCTCGCCAGCCGTCACAGTCAGGCCACCGCCGCCGTATGGGATGCCGCCGCGACGTAAAGCGGCATCAGAGCGTGTCTCCCCCCCCCCCCTCCACCCTCCAGCCTGCGCCGGCGCCGGCGCCGTGGCTGTGGCTGCCGCTGGCAGGCTGCCGGTCCGGTTACGGGTGGTGTAGTGTCGGCCTCGGCGGGCCCCGCGACCCCGCGACATGACATGCATGGCGCCGGCCGACGGCAAGCGATGCCATAAAAACACCCCCACCGCGCCGCAGCCGCGCAGCGCCACCGTCACCACTGCTGGCGTCCCGGTCCGGTCCGGCTGGGGTGGTGTCGCTATACCGGCAGTGCAGGTGTAGACCGTGCAGCGCCACCGTCACCACCACTGCTGGCGTCCCGGTCCGGTCCGGTCCGGCTGGGGTGGTGTCGCTATACCGTCACCACCACTGCTGGCGTCCCGGTCCGGTCCGGTCCGGCTGGGGTGGTGTCGCTCGGCTGGGGTGGTGTCGCTATACCGTCACCACTGCTGGCGTCCCGGTCCGGTCCGGCTCGGCTGGGGTGGTGTCGCTA
>VOPJ01007378.1:0-15130 GCA_014673585.1 Semibalanus balanoides
TAGGGTGTTATTTCGAGATTTTTTTGGTCGATCTGTCATGGAATGCCCCAGCTGTGCGTGCCAGTAGCGTGGTCAGCCCCCAGCATCTCGGTTGGCGCACTCGGCCATGCAGAGCGGGAGCTCGTTTGTAATCGTCGTTAAAATATCAAATTCAACAACCCAATCTCGGCCCAGTAATTATGTTGCATTATATTTCACTGTATGCTCCATTGCTCAGTGGTACTCGTGGTGCTCCGGCCCCGGCCACGGCAGTCTAACTTGGAAAGCCGCCGGTGCGCCGGTGTTTAGTAAACTGATAGGCCTGCCCGAGTGCAGTAACCTAATTGCGGCAGGAACGCCGCCGGACTGTGAACTCTGAAACTCGGCTCCTGTGCGTGTGTCTGTGCATCTCTACCAACTTCTCATCTATAACTACGTTCTCCCCTCTACGCTTCTAGACTACAATAAACTCCACAAACTCTTCACTACTTTACACCACGAATCTGAAATCTTCAGCTACGAAAAATGTCGCAGGCCCCAGAACCAGAAGGAACTGCAGATTGTCAGCGACAATGGGCTTGTCTGCACATTTGTACTAAAAGGTTTTGGTCCAATTTGGTACTCTTAAGGGTGGTCCAAACTCCATAAAACTCAAAACGTCACCGTGGTAGACCATTTGGAATCGAATGGGGAGAATCAGCCAGATCGGCCCGGTGGCTTCAGAGCATGCGCTTGCCTGCTAATCTCGACTTTTTTAGACCCTCCCCTCCAAGAAGCGTGACAATGTCCATGATTGGACAATGAAACAAATCGCATACACTTGATACTGGTGGTTCCAATCGGTACAAACATTTTCGGGATTCCGAATTTGTCCGAAAACCGATTCGGTTTTCGGACGGACATAGGCATCCTTTGGACATTTACGGACATCCAATGCCCAAGGATGGCTTGTCTTAAAAATCAATTAGTAACTTTTTCAACGCATATTTTCCTGTATGTAAATGAATATGTGATAATTGTGGCTATCAGATGTCCTAGCTGTAGCGTTATTTGACACAAATGCCTATATTTATGCATATATTTGGAATGATACACTGGATGCTTTACATTCCATATAGTATACTTTTATGTCTGCTTTCGGATAAATTTAGGACAAACAATGTTTTTCGGATAGTTTCGGACGGGCGGCCGACCATGGTCTTGGAAATCGGTCGGATATTGAAGAAATATTTTCTGAAAATGACACCACTACTTAATACTTCGCCGTCCTTTGGTCAAGTTGATCCGCGGAAAAGATCACGGTTTTCTGAAATGTTTATTGGTTTGTTATGGATTAAAGGCTTCTATAAATGTGTCATGTGTGCATTGTAGTATATAAGATAACTGTTATTTGAAAAAAGATTGTGATTTTTTTTTTAAAGTCGTGAACACTTAATAGTTCGCCGTCTGGGGCCAAGCCAAACTGCCGATTTCGATCCACTTTGTCAAATGCTTGTTGATTCAGATTGTTCAAAAAAGTTTGGTACATATTCGCAAAAGATAAAATGCATGAAACATGTTATAAGCCTTCATAGTGAATAACAATGCGTAGGCAGGCTAATTTTCACTCGGACGGGGAATTCGTTACCAAGTACTTGTGAGTACCGACCGTTATAAGCATGACTTAGGTCTTGTTAAAAACAAGACCTATCAACTAAAACTTGAAACAGGCACGTATCCAGGAATTCGTCTGGGGGGTCGGCGCCTCGAAAGGGCCCCTTCCCGAGTTGAAAGGGCCCCTTTCCCAAGCGTTGAAAGCTACAAACAAAACGGATGAAAAGGCACGTTACAAGGATGGAAAATGTAGTATGAAAGGTATGACATGGGCCATGCCAACTTTGGAACCAGCGACACAAATTTGATATCAGCTATACCACTTATGAATATTTCTAGGCTCAAGACCTGGAACTCTAAAATAAATTGCGCCGCGCATTAGCGCGAAAATTTTGAGTCTTATGCCTTGGATAGGCATTCTCATCAATGCGTCGTATTGCGTATGGTGCGGACCGCTAAAAAGTTTTTGGCGTGAGCATTTGGTGGGGGCAACAAAACATGTTTGCCTCCCCCACCTCTTTCGATTGTGGGGCAGCCTGCACCCCAGCCCTCCCCCCGCTCCCGCCGCCACTACTCCAACTCATAGTCCTGCCGACGGTTGCAGTCCAATTAAAAGACACAGTGTTATTAACCGTGACTGAAGTCTACAGTGATGGCCCTGTCAACAGTGACGGCCCTGTCGACAGTGATGGCCCTGTCAACAGTGACGGCCCTGCCAACAGTGACGGCCCTGCCAACAGTGACGGCCCTGCCGACAGTGACGGCCCTGCCGACAGTGATGGCCCTGTCAACAGTGATGGCCCTGTCAACAGTGGCGGCCCTGCCAACAGTGACGGCCCTGCCAACAGTGATGTCCCTGTCAACAGTGACGGTCCCGCCGAGTGACGGCCCTGCCAACATTACCACCCCTGTCTCCAGTGAACCTCCACCGTCCCGGACGCTGTCGTCGTAATGCTGTGTGGACCCTTCACTGCTTAGTGCTCAGTACTGGCCATCAATATTATGGTGTTTAGGCTGGTGGCGCACCGTGCGCCGGTAGCGATCGTGACGCGGCGGCGGCCATTGTGGCGCGCTGGTGGGGCGCGTTTTCGGGACGGGACGCTCTCAATCAGACCTTAGATCTGTCCGACCAGACCAAACCAGCAGCGCCGTCGCCTTGACAACGGTCCTGACACGGAGACCCGCCTGGTCCGAGACCGAAGCTCTCATGGTCAACATCCGAATCCGATCGTTTTAGTCACTCAAATATACGCACACGGGCCGAATACAAAAATGTCATTTAGGAACCGAGGTCCGTTGAATCTTTTGGATTATTCCGAGCTCGAGCGAGAAGGCTCGAGGGTGGAAAACCTAAACGACCAAGGTCTAAAAATAAATTATATCGGCCCTAAAAAGTGTGGCTAATTCTGATTTATAATAATGTGTTACTATTTTATGATAAATATATGAATAAAAAAACATGAAGAATGAACTTCGCGGTATATTGTAAATATATATATATTATAATATATATATATATATAGATATATATATATATTATATATATTAAAAAAGATATACCCACGGCCGAGGTCTAAGCGTCAGCGTATAGAAAGGTGAAGCTATGGTTTCGGCCGAGTAGTGTCAAGCCAAGGTGAACTGGTAAATTTCCGTTTTGAAACTGCGTAAGCAAGGCTGGTAAAACCATAGTGAGGCTAAATGCCCGATGCGTGCTGCACGCGTGCAAAAGCTGTGCATCCAAGCGTTGGCTCACGACATATTATTTTCTGGAGAGGCTATGAGACACACCTTTTAGCTATAAGTGTGCCTGTGAGGAAATATTAGACTAATATACGGCTTGGCCCGAGAGGATCAGTATGTATAAGTGGAGTGTATAGCGAGAAGACATATGATGACCGACGGGACTCAATAACATTTCTTACACCCAGAAAGCGGAAGAACACCGTAACAGGTGTCTCTCGCCATGACTACAAATTTGACTGGGATTCTGAAAGCTTTGTTGACTTCGCTTCCAAGGCTTCTTCAATTGTATCGAATTCAAAGCCTAGCTAAAAATTTGACATATCCTTCTCTAGTAAGAACCTATTTATGATAAAATATATGAATAAAAAAACATGGAATGACTTACGCGGTATATTGAAAAAAAAATATATATATATATGCTATGGTTTCCTACCTTTCATACTTTTTGTCAAATCTATTGCCTTTTAAACAACAAAAAACATAACCGGTATTGATGAATTTGCTGCATTTCCGTTTATAAAATATTGCGTTTATATGAAATTCACTATGATTAGGTGATTTTGGATGCCACATGGAAAATAAGGTGGTTTGCCTTATATGTGAAATGATGTGCGACACTGCTAGGTGGAATTCCCTGCAGTCTTTCGAAATTTACTTTACTGTAAAATGTAAATTAATGGTCGATTGCTTCTCAAGATATTCGACATAACTCCTTCTTATGCAGCCTTGTCCCACTTTCCCGAGTTTGAAAGCCTTGAAAGGTCGTGGCATGCGCTTACTCTTCAGTTCCGAGCACCGCCTCCTTCCCACCAGCTTGTGTCGTCACATCTGGGCAGTTATGGCGCACTGACTTCGCTACACGTGGCCACGTCGCCAGGCACGGTGACGTTTGCTGTGGAAATGTTTACTTTGAGGCTGATCTAGGCTGGTGACGCGGAGAGCTGTATCGGCTCCGGATAGAATATGATTGATGCTTTGTGATTACGACGCGGTTCACCAGGAGCATAGCATTCGGTCTGCTTCCAGAGTGAACCTCATTCCTCGACAGGAGCGAGTTTGGAGTGTCGTGCTGGCTTCTCGTCACTCTCCAATCAGCAGCCAGTTGACGTTCAGCAGCCACATCTCCGACGGAACTTGTATTCAGCTCCCTCATGGGAACCGACCGATATTTCCTTTGGGGTGTTAGCCAATCTTACAGATCCGACCGAACACTGCGAGGGAGCCACCAACCGATGTTCCCATTGTTCCCAGTGGCATCGAAGATTGGTCGATAACAGGTCTGCAGCTCGGGTGCCAAACAGCTGGCAACGTGGGTAATTATGCACAACAAGTTCCGAGTCCATTAAGCTTCCGTGAGTGTTTCGACTCAAGGGGTCGTGAATGTAAATGGAATGGCAAGGAATGATGATCACTTATCGATTTAATTGTGGATGCAGATGCAAAATCACTTGTACTGAGTGGTTTTGAAAATGACCAGTTTATGTCTAACACGCGCCCTGGAGGGCCTCTGATAATTACAAGCCCTGCAGAGGGAGGGAGATTTCTCCCACTATGATCTCGAAAAACCACACACCGTAGCGGAAAGCGGAAAAAAGAATTTGATAGCTCGAGACAAGCACTATCGAAAGTACTTCGGTCTTTTTTACGCGCTCCTCCAGGGCGCGTCTTAAAAGAGGTGCACCTTCTCTTTTGGAATCTCAAATATATTTTGCCTACAGTAAGAAGCTAGTTGTCAATATCAAATCAATATCAATATCGGGTCAATATCAAGGTCACCAGAGTCATCATAGGTCAGATTTTCCAGATTTAGGATTTTCCTCCAGATACCCCCAAATATCTTGGAAACTATGATAGCTAGAAGCAAACGGAAAAAAGCAATCGAAATCTTTGAAAATTTTAATCCACTAGATGTCTTCAAATTTGAGATCAGTTGAATATTTGAGGCTCCAGAGCCTCAGAGGTCATTGAAGGCCAAAAGGGTTATTTCATTTCGCAAAAAAGGTGTTTTGCGAATAACTGTTTAACTAATAAAGATAAAGCAGTTATTTTGACACCGCCATGTTTGTTTGTTTGTTTGTTTATTGATAAATCACCAACAGGCACAAAACCCGGTTACAGGCGAAGTCAGGAGATAAAACTATGAACATTTCACTTAAAAATACACACGCATGCAAGACGACAGACAACACCTACACACACAGCGCTACACAACACACCACACACACACCACACACACAACACACACACCACCACAACAACACACACACACAACCCACACACCCACACATAACTAGTCCGGTGAACCCTCGCTGGTGAGGCCTGGCTACTAGCTTCAGAGGCTCAGAAGGCCCTGCCCGATGAACAATGTGACCGCACAGCGGATTTGTAGTCCGATGATGGCGAGCACAAAGAATCGAGGGATACACAGGCGTTAAGAAAACTCGGCTTACACATGGAAGAAATTCGGCAACAAAGATACCGTTTTTTCACAAGCAGCGACACGTGCACGGTATGTGCCAGAGCACAGGTGACCTCTGATCCGTCTAAGCCGGAAGCCGACAGCTGGAAGCATGGACATGAGAGCTGAGGACTGTCAAGGTAGGGCCGTGAAAAACGTTGTGTATAAACATAAGTCAGCTCAGTGAAAACGAGGATTTTGGTCGGAGGAAACCTTGATGTGCAGTACGGTGCTCGTAAGCTAGGTAAAGGAAGCTGTGGTCAGATGAACACGCGAGCCAAATAAAAAAGGAATGCTGGATGCGTTCCAGCCGTTTAAAATGGGTCACTGCCGCTCCCGTATAGTCTCGTCTCGTCTCGTCTAGGCTCTTTGGATCATATAAATTTGCACAGATGAGGTCAACGGGGAAATTTCCCTACAAGTCAAGGTCAAGTGGTGAACCAAGTAGATCATGCTGCATGTTGTGAGACGTGTCTCGACGAGAGAAACACGTTGGTACCATTTTCAAATCTCTATCTGCATTCTGTCCAGAGTTATTGACCAACAAGTGTTGGTGGTGCCAAAATTGACCCTGATGATAAAAGAAATCCGCGATAAACAAATTTTAGATATCAATGACCTTATGACATTCTGCAAGTTTGAAACCGATCGCTTAAAAACTGTGTCTGCATACCACCAAACACGTTTAGGAGGTGAGGTCATCACGTGACTTGGTCTGGTGACCTGACCTGAGATGACCCGAGACCAAAATTTTACCTAATTTGGGTAATTAGCTTTTTAACAGGTAAGCAAAAACAGGTAAGCAAAAAACCTACTCCTTAGATTCCAAAAGAGTAGGTGCACTCCTTTTAAGACGCGCCCTGGAAGGGCGCGTACAAAAAAAAAAAAAAAAAAAAAAACGGAGGGGTAGGTGGATCCCCCCTCCAGGGCGTGTGTTAAAAGAAGTGCACCTACTCTTTTTGAATCTCAAATATATTTTTCCTAAGGTAAGAAGCTATTTGTTTGATTATTGGACACAATAAAACTCACGTCTGGAGCCCCTTTAGTTGCATTTTTGCTCATATTCTGCTTTGCATATTGGTTTGCTTCGATATCCGGATATATATAAGCGGAGCTTTTCTCACATTCGCCACGCGGGGGTCCTAAAAAGACCCCTCTGTTTACTTACAAACCAAGCATAATAGAGCAACCCAGTAAGAACCAGCATGCTGCCTGTCATGTGAGGAATCTAACGGTATTAGGTACATTTTAAGGTTTCAGGACAACGAGTGATCTTTCAGGTCAAGTGAATGACCTCAACTCGACCACGTCCAGAATAGCGATTTTGCTCCATCAGAAAACTTCGAAATTATACATTGTTAAATGTAACTAAAAAGGCATGTTTCTAGGCCAGTTTCGTCTCAGAAATACAGAAAATGTATTTATTTGTTCTTATCTGGTAAAAATTCAAAAAAGTGATTTTAATCAATGACGTCATGAGTTTTTACATTTAGGGAGCCGTCACTCAGTCAAAAAGAGAAACATTGTTTTAAAAATTGTGGTGTTTTTCAAACTCAGTTTTGACACATACATGTATATTATTTTTTTAAGTCTCTGAAAATTTTGATTTTGCAGTTATTTTTCAAAAAATAGGATGTCAAAAACTCAAGTTTCGGAAATCCGAAATTGTCATTTTAAGAGAATTATATTTCCTATCTTCGACATTTTGAGTCTGCAATTTGCTTCAGCACCCTTTTTTATACGATTTTTCAAACATTTATCGTTTTTCCACCGATATGACGTCACTAAGACGTCATGTTTTCCCAAACTACGTTACCAATTTCAATGGAATCTTGTCAGCGTACATATAATTGATGTTAACTCAGCTAAAAAATGCATCAAGATTCGCCGCATGTGCAAAAAGTTATGCAATAAAAATATAATGGGGGCGATTTAGGACCACCGTAGGGTGAGAGTTAAAACAAACTTTCCTTTGTAAAAGTTTCTTGGATTTTCTTTTATATCAGGAAATGTGTAAATTTTGATCCAATTTCAGACTATATTTGGGGGCATGGCCAGATTGCCCCTCCCCTAGATCCGCCACTGGCTCCACCACGGGGCATGGGGGACGTGTCCTCCCATATTTGAAACAAGGGGTATAATCCCTCCACTTTTCTCTGACAAACAGCTATAAATCAGTGTATTCCGTTGTACTGATTATTTGTTACCTCTGTTCTGTCCAACAAGCATTTGCTGACGCTCCACCCGGCACCCCCTCCTCACCCTCCCCCCCCCCCCACCACCCGCTGAGCAGCAATCCGCTGACACTCCATCTTCCTTATACTGCTCAATCAATTTTGGTTTCGACACGCTCCGGCCTCACCTCCTCTCCCGCCAACAACATGTTCCGTGGTTAGTTTCAATAGTTCATAGTCGTGTAATTCACGTTAATCCGCTTCGTGGTTTTCATTAACGTCATGTCATATTATATAAAAACAAACATGTTCAATGGGCATACATCAGGCACACATTCTTCTCTACATTCCATGTCAATAATTGTCATATAAGGCAGCGCACAATCCAAGACGCTGTTTTCCGAGTAAGTAGCTCTTAGCGCTGCTTTTAATGTTGCGCCTGCGCCGGAGGCTGCAACAAAACTGGGTTGTAAGCTTCGACACGCACTGTAAACAAGCTGCCTCATACCGCTCGGTACGTTCCTCGGTGTCTTAAATCGATGGGTCGTTTCGCGTGTTCATGGCCATGGCTGTTTGCGCTGGCTAACTACGGGCTTATCGTTCGGAATGCCCAGATTCCACAATGCGCCGCACGTTACACTATCCTATGGTAAAATGTCAGGTTCTCTGCAGTCATCCACTTTAAATTGCGGCAACACGTGGGAATATGTTGATCTGCTTGTTACGGCCACTAATCACACGTGCACAGAAATTGAGCACCTTCCTGTAGTCGGCGCTGCTCAGCTGGCTCCGCAAGTGGCCGGTAATATTGACAGAACAGTAGCGCAACGTGGATACACGACCAGCGAGGTTCACGATCGGTTTTAACAGCGGAAGTGGGCATACATGCCTCGCATGGTTTAGGGCTACAGGTGCTCCGGTGCATTTCGAGACGACATGGCTCACATGGTTGCGATATGTCAGGTGTTTGTCCATGCGACACCGAGGTTTTTTACCTGTAGTGGACTCGTCCACCGTGTGCCGGCAAACCTTGACACTGATTGGTGACATGTCCTTCATCATCTGTCGTTGTGCCGAACACTTCAGTTGGCTCTTAGAAGCGTTCACTTTTCATGTCGGTTTTTCATGTCGTTGGCGCTCACTTCATGTCGTTTCACTTCATGTCGTTTTCATGTCGTGGCGCTCTAACCCGACCCCCCCCTCCCCTCCGCCCGGTCACGAACTTTTTCGCTGTGGACGACCAGGGTACGGCCATGGGGAGCGCACATTATATGTGCGCTCCCGACCCCCTCCTGACGTAAATCCTGATCTGCGCCTGAATCCAAAGAGCGCAGACAATAATTGACGTTTTTTCTCTGCTTTTCCCATATAACCAAACGGTCTGTAAACGACTTTCCTATGGGTCGGGGTGCTGTACTCCTGCGAGCAGCTAAACACTGCGAGCGGTTGAGACTCATCACAACGATTATTTATCAAACAGTGTTCGCTAAGAAAAGACAGATACTTCATTTACCTCTTAAGTTGCATCACTGCCACGTAAAAATAAGCTCGTGTCTCAGAATGACAAATGAAGCCACAGGGATTATAAATTTTAGATGCCTTGTAAAGGCAATAATGGCTTGCTTATGACACTAAATTGCGTTACTCCGACATACGAGTGGCATTGATAAGCAGGTGAAACAGCTGGTGTGTATTCTTAAATCGGCTGTGTACTCTTACTGCCCAACCATTATATACATGACTCAATGAGAGATGCACTTGTGGCAAGCCTACCTACCATCAGAGACTGCATTGTGGTACATCCTACTACGCAATCAGAGATGCATTGGCGGGTACAGTCTACCTACAATCAGCGAATGCATCTGCGGTACAGTTCTAACCTACCAATCAGAGATGCATTGCGGTGCAGTCTAACCTACCATCAGAGATGCATTGTGGTACAGTCTACCTACCAATCAGAGATGCATTGTGGTACAGTCTACCTACCAATGAGAGATGCATTGTAATTGGGCGGCATGTGACCTTAGTTGTCGGCCCGCCCTTAAACCCCAATCATCATCATCATCAGAGATGCATTGTGGTACAGTCCAGTCTACCTACCAATCAGAGATGCATTGTGGTACAGTCTACCTACCAATCAGAGATGCATTGTGGTACAGTCCTACCTACCAATGAGAGATGCATTGTGGGTACAGTCCATCTACCTACCAATCAAGAGATGCATTGTGGTAAGTCTACCTACCACAATCAGAGATGCAATTGTGGTACAGTCTACCTACCAAATCAGAGATGCATTGTGGTACAGTCTACCTACCAATCAGAGATGCATTGTGGTACATGGTCTACCTCCAATCAGAGATGCATTGTGGTACAGTCCTACCTGACCAATGAAAGATGCATTGTGGGGTACAGTCAGTCTACCTACCATATCAGAGAGCATTGTGGTAGCGTCTACCTACCAATCCGAGAATTGCATTGTGGTATAACACACGTCTACCTACCAATCAGCAGATGCATTGTGGTACAGTCTACTACAATCAGAGATGATTGGTGGTACAGTCTACCTACCAATTCAGAGATGCATTGCGGTCAGTCTAACCTACCAAATCAGAGATGCATTTGCGGTACAGTCTACCTACCAATCAGAGATGCATTGCGGGTACAGTCTACCTACCAATCAGAGATGCATTGCGGGTAACAGTTACTACCAAATCAGAAGGATGCTTGCGGTACAGTCTATCCTAACAATCAAGAAGATGCATTGTGGTACAGTCTACCTACCAATCAGAGATGCATTTGCGTACAGTCTACCTCCAATCAGCAGATGCATTGTGGGTACAGTCTACCCTACCAATCAGAATGCCATTGGCGGTACAGTCTACCTACCAATCAGATTGCATTGTGGTACAAGTCTCCTACCAATCAGAGATGCATTGCGGTACAGTCTACCCTACCAATCAGATATACATTGCGGTTACAGTCTAACCTACATCAGAGATGCATTGCGGTTACAGTCCTACCTACAATCAAGAGATGCCATTGCGGTACAGTTACCACGCATTGAGATGCATTGCGGTAAATCTACCTAACAAAGAGATGCATTGGCGGTACAGTCTAGCCTACTATCAGAGATGCTTGCGGTACAGTCTACCTACCAATCAGAGATGCATTGCGGTACAGTCTACCTACCAATTAGAGATGCATTGCGGTACAGTCTACCTACCAATCAGAGATGCATTGCGGTACAGTCTACCTACCAATCAGAGATCTACCTGCCAATCAGAGATAAACTTAACGGAAGTGTGTCTACTGACATCGGTGGAGCTGTTGATACTGGTCTATAATAATTTGTTGTCGTAATTTAGCCGTAACTTCATTTCTTTAGTTTCACTCTAGTTGCTGAGATATTCCTAAGGCGCCAAAATCAGTGTAAAGCCACACAATTATCGGTAGGCGCCAGAGAGGCTTTCACTATTAGAAGCATTGTCGTATAACTAATAACACTTATACCGCTAGCGTATATCGTAATCGCTGTCCAATAGAAAACAGCTCGTGTGCGCTGATAGCAATTAGCAGCTGCCGAGTAGAGCCTCGGTTTCCATTTAACATTGTTCGTATGGGAACTTTATTGTCTGAGGTGTGCCATTCTAGATATCTAATATATTCCTTACTCTGTTGATATTGGTGATATTTTATGGATATCGAAATTCGAAACAAAACATTATGCAAAACAGAATACAATACAAGTACAAATTCAAATTAACTCCAGACGTAAATTTCTTTGTATCCAATAATCAAACCAATAGCTTCTTACCAACATTAAAAATATATTTGACATTCCCAAAGAGTAGGCCCTGGCCCACTCCCTTTAAATAAAGAAAATGCTCCACTTTCTGAAAGATGTCAAATATACGCCCGTTGTAGTAAATAATAAGAAATACCTATAAAGTGCATTTAAAAGCGATGGTGATATATGTTTTTCGAAAAGTCACTTTGGGGGGGGACAATGACATAATTATTCAACTATAAAGAATTGGCACGCACTTTAAGACAATTATGGAAACTTGAATACAAATAAGTTTTTTGTTATCGTACTCGCAGCATGCGTGATTTTCAATGTAAGTTGCCGATCTATGAAGACCCCGACAAAAGTCAGTAGAAAACTGCGGTGCACCGCAGTTTTCTACTGACTTTTTTCAGTAACTCATGAGTTACTAAAAACCAGCGATTTGATAATCCCCATGGACTAGTTGTCTACCAAATGGTCTAGGGAGGGTGTCCGGAGGCGGGAGGGACAGCTCCCCCCTCCCCCGCGCCCGGTAGGAGCCCAGCGCAGCGAACGGAGCGTTCTAAGCTTGGACCCCTGCGACGGTAATAGAGCAGCTGTAAAGGTTAGGTCAGGTTCGATTATATGTTATTACAATACTGTTTCCTACCACGCCCTGGTCCATGGAGATCGTCAAATCGCTGTGTTTTGGTAAGGCGTTGTCGTTTCCTACTTGCTTTTTTGGGATCTTCACTGATCAGAAGTTTACACTGCAATATACGCTCGCAGCAGGTACCTAATCTGCAACCAAGGTTCAAGAAATACAAGTAGTTTTTGTCCCAGAACCAACAATCTTGAAATGGCTGTCAGCCAATCAGCGGCGGGAATTGCATAGATCTTTTTTTTGCAAATTAAAATTAAATTGCTTAAAAATGGTTTAAAGTTTTGGGAAAAAATTGTTTACGTAATTTACACTTTTCAATGACGGACAGATAAATATCAGGTTATCTCAGTTCAAAACCAATACAAAGTAGAAACATTCCTTTTGGGAGGCGTCCGGCTGTGACCACGATCGTGTTGGGTCATGGGTGTTTGTTCACTGTTCAGAGTCAGAACTGACCCGACCCGTCTCCGATGCTCGCGTGCGGCTGACATGTTGTGTCGTCTGAAATATCCTGCAGACATCTCGAGATGACATTTCAGCCCTGCACGGCGGTCAGGGGCGGATCCAGCGGGTGACATCCGGACAAAGCACCCTCCCCTCCCCTCCTAAAGCAATTGAAATTGACCGGACGTCGACACATTTATGGTTTTTGAAGACAACTCAGCAACTGCTATGCAACAAACAAAGGGTTTTATCAGTTTTTGCCGGTGTTCAAGGAAATACGCAAGAAAAAATGTTAAAGGAATTTCTTATTTCACAAGGAAGTGGAGTCCAACGAGTTGCCGGTGTTTTGTTGGACTTCTTGCAACTTGGCCCCTCCCTTACAATAAACGTAATTTGTCGTTCTGAATCTGCCCCTGGTGGTGTCGACGCTGCACCTGTGACGTCACATCCGGTAGTGAGTCGGCCATGAGCACGGAGCGTCTCCTGCGCCGCATACCAGCCGGGTCACGATCATGACCTCTCTGAGACGGAGCTCCACTACGGGCCACTCCTGGCGGATAGTATTGACGGGCAATGTGAGCACGCCGGGGTAATTGGTCATTCTCCGGGGGTCGTGTGTCGGAGGTAACCAGAGCGCAGCGGTGTGTGTCGTTTGGAGATTTGAGGCGATCGTCCGGTATTTGAGCTGACTAAAGATGGATGGACGGTGTTAGAAGTCTCCGCGGCTCGGTGCGACAGACGGCGGGGCGGGCCACCCGACACCGCCCACCCGCATCCGCCGGAGCAGTGGGGCACCCGATACCGCCACACCTACCCGACGGGGAATGTTTCATGAAACATGAGTCACATGAGCTCATCTGCCACCGAGGCACGTGTCACGATAGCAGGTCAAAGGTCACGCCAGAATGGTACGGCAGTAGTGCTGTGACGTTCTGGCATGGCTTACTGAAGCCGGAGGTCGTACGCTCGTCAGAATCATCTACAAATGTATATTGTTTCCTTATTCCTATTTTATCTCATTCAAGACATGACTGCATAGGATAAACGTTGTTATTCAGAGAAAGCAGAACCTCGTCAGGACTCAGGATACCCATATCGTTCCACCGTCAGAATTATATAACGTTGCTTAGCTTGACGGAGGGCATGGTTAAAGGCAGAGACGTCGCCAGGATTTTTAATTTGGAGGCAATAGTTTTTCACAGGGGGGTTCGTCAGTGATATAATCGAATTTCGCTCCTCAGCCATATGTTGTTAACCGGGGAGGGAGATAAGGTCGGGTCGTCAGATAATCACATTTTGTCTAGTGTATTTGTTTTACTCAGGTAGGCCATGGCCCCGGGTACTGGAGTCTGGACCTCACCCTGGCTGTGACCCGACTTGTTGTTGGGGAGCGATCTGGCGCAGGGTTAGGATTCCTGTCTTCTGTGCCGGTGACCCGAGGTCGAATCCCTGGGATGGCCGCTGAAACAGTCGACTAGTCCCCATATAATAACCCTCGGAACAGGGTGAGAGTTCCAGCACCATGATCCCCAAGAGGATACGGTGCTTGGTCCTCAAACTAGACTCGTTATTGATTCAACTTTTTTGGAAGGATTCAATCACGATTCATTTTGGAATATGAATGATTCAGTCACCATTTGATTCATGGATAAGTTATTTGATAAATAATTCTTCCCGATTCAAGGATCAAAACATTTGTTAATTTGATCAAATCATGTTTGATTCACCAATGAAATAGCGCAGTCTGTTTGATTCAATCAGCCTTTTTTCTATGCTGGTTTTGATTCAATCATGATTCATGAGTACAAAAATCTGGAGGTGAATCGGTTTTTCTTTGATTCAAGGGACTTTGATTGAACGATCCCAATTGATTCAATCATAATCGAATCACTAACCAGTCTGGCTGTGACCTATTGACCTCTTCCAGGAAGCAGCAAATCAGTGTAAAGATAACATGACCTCCGGGGCGTCGACACGCGAGAACACAACTGGTGCGACTTTTTGCTCGGGGGCGGCACCTGGCAAGGGATAGCACCTGGCTGAAAGGGCGGCACCCGGTTGAGTGGGCGGCACCCGGTTGAAGGGTGGCATATTTTTTCGGGGCAACAGCTGGCTGAAAGGCGGCATCTTTCTGAGGGGACGTCACCTGGCTGAAGGGGCGACACCTGGCTAAAGGGGCGACACCTGGCTAAAGGGGCGCCATCTTTCTCCCATC
Organism: Semibalanus balanoides; assembly: GCA_014673585.1. Taxonomy (NCBI): domain Eukaryota; kingdom Metazoa; phylum Arthropoda; class Thecostraca; order Balanomorpha; family Balanidae; genus Semibalanus; species Semibalanus balanoides. Next base: position 15,037 of record VOPJ01007378.1, read on the forward strand.
TTTTGAGGGACGGCACCTGACTTGGATGGCGTCCGGTTAGTGGCGGCACCTGGGTACGAGACTGCGCCTCGTCGATGGCGACACCTAGACGGTG
>VOPJ01007379.1:0-15132 GCA_014673585.1 Semibalanus balanoides
TCCAGGGCTATCGAATTCCGTTTGAATTTCATTCCAGTAGTTCCGGAGATCAGAGGGGGTGGGAGTGCTCGGGAAGGGGCCCCTTTTGAGACGCCACCCCGGACAAAATCCTGGCTATGTGCCTGGTTCAAGGGCCTCTCTGAGGGTCTTGAGGGTCTTGTTCTAATCCAGCTCATCACAAGTTGCAAAATGGTGGCCTCGCAAAATAAAGTGGCCCAAATACCTAGAGTTTGTCATATTGGGGGGCAGTTTTTTGGGGTGAGAGCATGACTGGCTTATCCTTACCCTTTCTGAAGGGTTTGCAGCGCCCCTGCTTAGCCCTATATCTCGTTAACCTCATGAATCCACGTCCCCCCCCCAACTTCAAACCCGTGGCGGAGCCCTTGTGTTTGTAGCTACACAGTATGGTAAACGGTTAGCAGATAGATGCAATTTTCATACAATCTAGGTGACATTGCAACGATGCGCAGTCAGCAGTGTCATGAAATGGGGTCGCTAATGTGCATAATGAACGGGGTGGAGCACGACGGTAACGGAGTGGGACAGAAACGCCAGTCAAGAACGGGACGGAAACGGATTGGGAATGTGACAACAACGGGAACGGGACGTGGAATGTTTCAAACGGGCACGGAAATGGAACGGGAACGGAACGGGAACGGAACGGGAACGGAATGGGAACGGAACCGGACGAACGGAACGGAACGGGAACGGACAGGGAGAACGGGAACGGAACGGCCGAAACGGGGAACTGGCAAGGCGGGACGGAAGCGGGAGCCTGAAACGGGACTGACGGACGGAACGGAACTAGGAAGGGTTGGGGGTTGTGGTGGGTTGGGGAAATCGGAAACGGGAACGGAACGGGACGGAATCGCGGAACGGGGGAAAAAAAACGGGGGAAACTGGACGTGGAACGGAACGGAAACGGAACTGGGGACGGAACGGGAAGTAACAGATCGGAACGGGAACGTGAACGGGAACGGAACTGGGAATGGAACGGGCGGGCGCGGCGGGAAGCTGACGGAGACGAACGGGAACTGGACGGGAACGAAACGGGTAAACGGAACGGGAACCGGAACGAAATCGGAACGGAAACAGAAAGAATATAAAAATCAGAAAAACGGAACGGGATACCGGAACGGGAACCGGAAGCGGGAGAAACGGGATAGCGGTAACGGAACGGAACGGAACGGACCGAAGAACGGACGGAAACAGAACAGAAACAGAACGGAACGGGAACGGAAACGGAACGAGACAGAACGGGAACGGACGTGGACGGAACGGGAACGAATACGGGAACGGACGGGACGGAACGGGACGGAGGGTAACGGAAGTTGGCAAGACTATCTCTTTTCTGTAAATACTTGTTTTGTCACTTAGAGCCACGAGGACCTACCGGAATCTGGTGCTTATGTTATAAATAGCACGTCTCAACATTTAACCTAAAACATCAAATGCCCACAATCCCATCCGTGCATTTAGGTGGTTCATGAGGGGATGTCGGTGTTCTGTGTGGTGTGTATTGCTTTTCTATACTGTGAGATTGCTCCCCTTGGCCTCATCGGCGACCGGCCTGCGGTCGCCGCGTCCGGCAAAGCAGTGGCACGCGTCACCATAAAACTGCCTGACCCTCGACTACCAATGATGGTGAACTTACCATCCTCCCCATTCCCCCATCCAGGGCCGCTCAAACGCAATTCGAGGTGGGACGGTACTGCCACCTGCTGAGCTGTGCGATACATTCAAGACAGACTGTACCTTACCTGCGCTGGGCTTCAAATTTATCATTTCCAATGTATCACTTTGGATTGCTCCAAATTGCGTTGTCTTCTTGACCCTGTAACCAATGCATTCCAATCCTTAAGCTTGCAAATCACCTGTGGACACGGTTTGGTTTTGATGTCGAACTGTGCGTGTCACCAGCCAAGGTCAGCCTCTGACCATATTTGCACTATGGTGGCGAATGTTGAGATGCGGAAAGCGGTGCTGGTGCTCGTGCCGGGTATTTAAGCTGACGCACATCGATCGAGTGGCATCAGTCGGCTACCTCAACTCCAGCAATGAAGATGGTGAGTAGAGCCACTAAACAACAAGGCCCGCGAGCAGGCAGGCCATTAAGGTCAAAGCTGTCGTTACCTCGCCAGTAAAAATAGCAGTCAAACGACAGAATAAGGCGAAGCTAATGATGAGAATAAGTGAAGGCTGAGTCATGATAGATAATAAATCATTTGTATAATATATCCAGCCCAGGATTAATATGTATTGAAGCAGTTATGAGCCACTGACAACTGCTGTTTTGAAATTGCACTTATGTCTAGTGCTGACTTCACTCAAGATTTTTGCAAAAGTAGCATGTCATTTCACATTTTTTGCAATGCCTTTCTAGGCATGTTTGACAAGGTATATGATTAGGGTACGTGCAGTACACATTCATTATTTCACGTGAAATCATAAATTCCCGTAGGTCAGTATAAAGAGAACACGCAGAAATTTGGCGCAAATTTATGCGCACCGGCTACGTCGGTATTGCGTTCATTCCTTCATAACTTTTCAAAAATATTTTAAGTCAGATGTATATAAGTGGTTTTTAAACCTAAAAATATTACAGTGAGTACACATAATTTTACACTCACAGCCCTAAACAACGTAAAAGCTTGATGCTGAAACAGCAAAGTTGCGGAAGTCTAAGTTTATTTCAGGAGATCCACGTCATTTCGCGGAAAATTGCGCGGGGCTTTCCATCTCGGTCTCTCCGAATAACCGAGCCGCGAATGCTTCCCGAAATGGTATTGAATTTTGCCTTTCAAACGCAGGCTTTGTTTCAGTCTGCTCCTCTGCTTCGTGCTGTTGCTTGTGGCTCAGTCCTGACCAGGAGAAGTCCAGATCATCATACCAATACGGCATTGAAGAGGATGGCTCCTTCGCCTCCACGTAAGCAAAATATAGCTCATCCCACATCACTTCATTGCGTCTTTCTTTGGTTGTTTGGATGGATATGTAAGGCGTAATGACAAATTGACATGCTTAGGCGCATCGCTAATGAGTCATTTGGAACAGCTGAAATTGGCTAGTGGTTTGCAAAATATATTTTCACGACGCTCTCATTTCTGCAGGTTCGAGACAACCAACGGCATTTCCTCCAGCGAAGACGGCATCTCCTACCCTGGCAACGTAAAACGGAATCTGGCAACTTACCGTAGGAGCGGCTCATAATTCGTCGAACTGGGAGGGGGTGTACCTATCTGTCACGCTGGAGGCTGATCGAGAACGGTTTCCACCCAGTTTGGTGACTCAACTGCCCGACTTCAGTCACAGTGGCACGGGAGCATGATTGGGATGTGGATGAAGTGGAAGTGAGTGTTGCGTAATTTAAAGTGTAATAACATGAATACATATATTCGAAGATATCAAAGCAAGGCCGGTGGGGCTATTTCAAGGTATTCTTCGACAATAACAAACTTACAATGTATTGTTGTGTCAGTCTTTGTTGAACTTATTGATGTCCTTTGTAACACTTTTGTCTTAATGTAAAAACAAATAAAACGAAGAAAACACCCTTTCTCATTACTGTTCGAACTGTTGTGAACAATGGAATATGCTCAATACGCAACCTAAGTCGGGACGTCATTTGATATAATCAGCTGACGGCGTGGCATACTCAGCTGACTGCGTAGTGTTAAAGGCCATAAGACACAAAAAGTAAGTCTTTGTTCCCGTTAAATGATAGTTCAACCTAGCATTGAGAGGGCGGCACGAAATGGATCAGTCTATTTTTATCATTTATTTAAGAAGGTTTAAAAGCTAGTTTTAAGCTAACCTTGCTTCGTAAATTTGTTTTAGAGTGATACGCATACGTCATAATTGTCAGCCACTTACTGAAGCATAAATACATAAATGTATATTTGCCTGTTTATATTTAATTGAAGCTATATTTTAGTAAATTGCATGAGAAAAACAACTGAAGAGTGAAACAATAGAACGGTGATACGTAGGATATGACTGTCATTTTGAAGACGCAGTAACGGCTGCAAATTTAAACGCTATGTGGGAATTTTTTTATCAGTGCGCCAAACTATTCGTGTTTCTTTCTTAGCTTAATTTCGCTTTCCATTCTTCCATAAGTCTAGCCTTTTTATTATTTCAAGAAATAGAGCAAATGTCCTTCTATAACGTGATGTATCTCACATAACTAAGAACTAAGCCGTTTCCGATGAATTGAGGAACAACTTACAGCCAATGGCCTTTAACACTACGTCGTCAGCTGAGTATGCCATGCTACTTTTTTGACGTCACACTTAGGTCGCGTATAGTCACTGCTTATTAGGGTATCCCAAAAACAAATTGATGACAGTGAAAGCTGCCAATCCTAAGAGAGACACTCTCGACGCTGAACCCTGTCCTCCATATGGTGGTGATTGCCCAGCTTGCTGTCACGACACACCAGCTTGGCGCTTGGCCGGACCCGGCTGACCCGCTCGTTTCCCGATCCGACAGTTTGCTTGCTTCCCATCCCAATAAGGGCGTTGTACTGGTATTACTCATGCTATGGAGTCCAGAGGCTACGCATAGTTTATCTCTAAAACTTACGTCTCAGCTGAAGGTCGGGAGAGCAGCGAACCCGATCGTCAGCAAGGTCCGACAGGTTGACGCCATGACATGAATAAGTCGGGTCCGTTGCTTGCGCAGAGCACAAGTTCAGTCCATGGTATTACTGTCTGGCGCGCTACTAAAGTCTCTAGTCCGGGGTGATACTTTTGTGAGCGCTACTGCAGTCTTCAAGGTTTAGTGCTACTGTTGTGTTCTCTACTGCAGTCTCTTAGGTTTGGTGTTACTGCAGTATGCGCTACTGCAGTTTCAATCCCCTGAGGCCGTTCTTATACAAAAAATCGAGCCATCGGCTCGATTTTTTTATCAATGGACAAGTTGCAGGTTACCTAATAGAGGTGCCACTTTTCAGGCTTGTGGCTACCCGACCCAACCCGGAAACCGCCTTCAACTATCCACCACTACCCCATGGACATAATTGGCTGCCAGCTACCGCGCAAGTAACCACAAATAAAATTTGTTCATCATTTTGTCTGCCATTTAATAACCTCAATTTTTAATGCTAAAAACTGGTTTAATATGATCATGTTCTTGCTGCATTTTACTTGAGAATCCTATATTTGTTCAAGTATCCCACTCCCATCAAAATCTTGTTTTCCCATTGTTTTGCAAATTAATGCAAATTATGCTAACAAACGCAACTACCCACTTCATCTAAATTATCGCTTGTGTTCCGTACTACGCACGTGGGTAGTAACTACCCACACTGGTGGTAGGTGTGATAGAATAAGGTGGCAGCCTCTTTTACCTAACCCCCTGTTTTTATGTAATTGATTGAACGCAATTTAATTTAAACTATTTTAAATTTGGTCAATTTAATATAAATTCCTCTCCGCTTTGGACTGAATTAATCCAGGATTTTTAAATAATTATAGTATATTTAACGTATTACATTCTGCTCTTGATATGGTCGTGACGCAAATTAGCAATAAGTTTCAGGCGCAATGATACCTGAGTTAGTTTTAGCAGCTCGGTTGACACATTTAATTGGTAAATAGAGGTTCACGCAAAATTCAGCATCTACTTAATCGCGTGGAATATCAAAGCACGTGATATGGCTTAAATTCAAGCAGATATCGCTCATTTGAGAAATCATGCAAACTTTACTGAAACAAACACAAAACTAAAATTGTGGAATTCTACCTTGTGACCAAATCAATAATCTTAGCAGCAGCTCAAAGGCATTTTAACGGATGCTACAGCCAAACGGATCCTAAGGATGATCTAGATCTCTTTCCATACAAGCTCTGGACCCGGCAGACGCTATTTCAAGACAGCATTGAGGGAACGATCGCATTTTGCAAGTAGTTTCTGGGGCAGTGTTTCAGTGAGGGCAGCATCTGAATTTTAGCCCACTTAACAGCTTCTTGTGGAGGTAACTAAAAGAGTAATAGGTGTTTAAGAAGAATCTCCAGACCAGGAAGCAACTAAAGAAGACAGCCGTGGGAACTGCAGCGCTTGGACCATCCCTGCCGGAGGTAGCCGTAAGCAGCTGTGAGTTGAGGTTGAAGGGCAGAGCTGTGCCTCAGCCGAGAAACGCGGAGCCTAATCTCGAACATGTGGGTCTAGAGGATATTAAGATGACGCTCTGTGTTGGTGAACTTTCACAGCATAAATTGCTCCATGAATTTCTGAATAGTTTTGGTGTGAACAGAAAGTCAATATTAGGAAAGCGTTTAACGCATTTATATTGCCACGGGAAATGTTGGAAAATAACATGATGCTTTTCCATAGGGTATTGCGCAATATTGATTGCTAAGATGACGTCAACCACATCAATGCGTTTATAAATAATAAACTGTTACATGCAAATATCTCTCTGAATATTGGTCTGTATGCAAAATGATGAGATCAGCACATTTTCCCTATTATTTTGCACACATTCACCAAACAACCTGCAACTTGTCCATTCTGAGCCATCCGTTATTATAAACAAGACACAGAAAAAATCGCATCAACAAAAAAAGTACCCCAAAACGAGCCACGGGCTGCGTTTTCGTTATCATAAAAAGTTTATCTGCGACAGCTCATGGCTCAGAGGCCGCGCCAAATTCGTACAACGATCGAAAAAAGAGCCAAAAATTAAAGCAAGGTGGGGGCTGCATTTTTTATTTAGGGCAGGTTAATTTATTTTGTATAATCCCTTCCTTTCTGATGCTGTAAGGTCATATAATTTTGTACCAATGCTGCTATAGAATTATTGCTGCAGGCCTGCAACCAAGCTGCATCGAGTAAACGGTGATGGTTGTTGTTATTTTTCTACGAAAATGAATGCATTCCTATGCCGGGTCTGCGGCCTGAGCGTCCCAGGTGGGCGTCGAATTTAAAGGGAATAGTTCACCTTGAAAAAAATGAGAAGAAGCTAAGAAATGATGAAGAGAAGCAAGAAATTACGTATCATATTACTAGTAAGTCAAAAAATAAACCTATATTTACGCCCCCCCGCCGCGGGAAAAAAAAAAACAAAAAGCCCAAAAAATTAAAATGTCAATTATGTTGGTGATATTCATATTTTTTCCTCAAAGTAATCGAAATCACCTTCTTAGAAGCACGTATTGTCATCAAAACGTCATCGATTTGGAGGGATCGTGGCGCATACAAGACAGTACTTGCCTAATAACTTGTTGATATGAGGGAAAATGCAACGCTTTTAGAACCACGGAGATTAATTCGAAGTAAAATCACGTGCTTATTAATTAATTTATTTTTATTTGCCATAATCGCCGAACGGAACATAAATTATTTATATTGGTTAGTCACAATGATAAAACAACGGCAAAGATTATAAATGCTTCCTCTGCCGTTATTTGGTTGTTTCCAATAAGTTCCCGTGGTTCATCTATGGACGTTGAAGTTGGTGTTAAATATTTCACTTACGCCTAAACCATGTATTCATTTACGATAAATTTTATCAGTGTATTCTCTTGCATAATCACATGTGCAGTGAAACGGGAATTATTCCTGAAACTCATGCACTCATGGAAGCAAGCAAGTTAAAAACGTATTCGGCCCATCTGTAATGACCAGGTTAACGTCTGAATAATTTCTCTGAGAATGTTAACTGAGAATAACGATTTTTTATAGCGATTTAAGCATCAAAATCACAATAAATCATTACAAAAGTTTAATTCTTGCAATAAGGTAATGTGTACTTGAAACAAATGTTTTTGTCCAGTCCACACTAAGTGTTCTATCAAAACTTTTCCAAGTCTTACGTCATCTCTACGTCATACATCAGCGTCACTCAGCAAAAATCAGCCAATCAGCGATTGGAATTACCGGGTCTCGACTTTTTAGGACTGAATATTAAATAATTAAGAGGTGTCTTTGAAAATGTGAAAGCGTCACAAGTCATTTCGAGCATGCGCCACAACTTGGCTATCTCTCAACTCAAACCCAATGTTAAAGTGAACTATTCCCTTTAAGGGATGTGTGGTCTGTGAAGTTAGTTGCATACTAACTGGATTACAAATAACTAATGTATATTCATCGGTATAGTACCGGACCGAAATATGTATAATCATCATCTTTTTTAAATGTTTCTGTAGTTAGGGCCGCTCGTCACTACGCGATACCACGAACTCCCTGCTGTAGAACATGGTTGATGATACATGTCGTTAAACGTTTAATTCACAAGCATGGGCATACAAAATGCGTGTTCCCGGGGTCGAACCCGAGATCTGCGGCTGGGGATGAAAGCCCAACCAATGACTTACCGTAGCACCGAGACGCCCCGACCGCGTCCGTCAATTTCTCATGAAATAAAAAATAGTTATTAACCCACCATTTTTCATGGTAAAGTTTATGGTAAACGGAAAAGCAGACATAAAACAGCAAATCAGTAATCGCACTCAGCTTTTTCTCCTCCAATATAACTATTTATTTGTAAATGATTACAAATAAAATATTGAAAACATTCGCCAATCGCGCAACTGAACGTTGAAACTCAAAATAGGGATGGTTTCTCTTGCTTTTATATGGCTGCACGCGACAGGCTATAGTCCTCAACAATAACTCTTTTGCATGCTCATACAAATGTAGAATGTTGGTCGAAGAATATTCATTTTGAGGATGGCAAAAATGGTCAATATTTCCTTCCCAAAAACACGGTGATTCTTTTTCGAACTGCTGGTCCCAGTCAAACTGCTGTCATCAAGTAAAACAACTGATAATTGCAGTGATCATACGTACATCTCCAAGCTTGCTTTCCAGTGACGTTCCGCTTTTTCTTCAGTAAGTGTTTTGCAATGCAGCCTTATATCAATTTAATATCAGGCTTCGGACTGATGGCATTTCGCCCGTTGGTGAACATCATCTCCAGCCTCCGCGCTTCTTTCTTGCTCCGAAATGGAAAGAAAACACCCAATTTAACAATTAATTGCAACGAATTTAAACCCTTTACTTTACTAATTAATAATAATTCAAGGAAAATCACTCAAGTTTNAAAAGTAGTGATAATCCAGTGGCGAAACAGAAAAGTATCTGTAGTTGTATTACATGTAAGTTGAATTAATTCTTATTTTAAAATAAAACCCGATGTAAAACATCCCAATTGTAGCAGCTCTGCTGGTTAAATTGACAAAACTAGTAAGTATGACGTCATACCTCAAGGACATTTTTTTGGCCATCAGATTTGCAGCCGAGTAGAGAAAAAAATACATATTTGCAGTCGCTTCTCATTTCTTTATAATAACGGAAAATGCAGCCGGCTGCTTTTCTCGGCTCGATTTTTTAATTGCAGCCGTGGCTCGATTTTTTTTGGTAAGAACGGCCTCTGTGTCAAAGTAAGGTGCTCTGAATCTTGAGTACAAGGTGAAGGGTAGTCCTGATCACCCGTTCATTTCCTTTTGTCGGCATGTGCAGGAATTGGGTGTCATATAGCAGGGTGATATAGGTTTGTGCAAGGCCGTATAAGTCGGGCAGGGTTTGTGATTAAGGAATTAATGTGAAAATGAGGGATCAAGAATAGCTTCTCGGCAAAGCTCGAGTATAATGTCTTTTGGCAGTATGTACTCAGTTGAGCGAGTATTTCACATTTTCACTACTATACCAGATTGAAAGTTTCCTGGACCTTTTCAGTGAATTCAGAAATGTGAGTTGTTCACCCGTATAATATGGCATTTATCACACCCACAGACAACGAAGAACGATTACAACGGAACAGGCACATATCACATGCAAGGACAGACATATATAGCACAATAACATCACAACGATGACATCACAGAGATCCTGCAGACAATCCGATTAGAAATCCACAATTTTTAGCCTTGATGAATCTTCAATAGTTATGTCCACCATTGTTCACAGGTGGTCGTCGATGGTTCCAATGTGCTCGCGGGTGTGGCTGAAGTCGGGCAGGTGATCACCCTCCGGGTGGAAGCCGTTCTCGTCAGCCGTCCAGACGACAGTGTAGGTGACACCCTCCCACTCGTACGAGTAGGAGCCGCCTCCTCACGTAGTTGCCAGATTCCGGAACGTTGCCAGGGTAGGAGATGCCATCCTCCTGCGCAGTGATGCCGTTGGTGGTCTGGTACCTGAAATAGTCATGGCAATTTTGGGTCAACGTTTGTTGCTAGGATTTAACAATACACATTTCACAGTATTATTTGCTTTACCAGGGACATAAGAGTTAAGACTCGAAAAACACAATTAATACATGCTACTTGTGTAATGCACATTTAATTCTAAGGCATGCATAATTGATGTCCCTAAGGTAGATGTATATGTTTAATAATATGTCACTCTAGTTTCTGAAGGTACAGCTTTATTTAGATATCATAATTCTACAATTCTACATATAATATGAGCATAAGGTTAAACTTATCTTTAATACTTAAAATTGTTCAATTGTAACGTCTCCGCTGCCTTGAATCCGTAAATGAACCCCAGCGACCCACGAAAGGACATTCAACGCTTATTACTTTGAAAGACTTTCTGAGTCTTCATCTGGTTCTGCAAGAACAACTCCCACTGGACCGCATTACGAGAATTGGGGGAGGGGTAATTAAGAAAAAACAAGTGATCAATGTAAGTTTTGTCGGGCTTAATTTTGTCGGCTCTGATCATGTCTCCCATGGATAACAATTGAACAATTTACTTGAACATAAAATTGTAATTTAACTTACTTGGCCTCGTAGGCACCGTCCTCTTCAATGCCTTACTTGGTTAGTTGAACGATTTTGGCTCCCTGGTCGGCCACGGCCATAGCCACCAAGCAGAGAAGGAGAACCTGCGGACGGTTAGACATTGCGTTACGTGACAGCGCCTATACGGATTCAGTGACCTGCTCTTGCACATAATCTCTCTGCAAGTTTTTACATTGAATTGCCAACAAGCTTAATTGCTGAAACAATTATTGATATCTTGGTGGTAGCATTTCAGCTTATCAGAAGTGTTTCATAATGAGTCTAACGCACATATGAAATATTTAACAATTTCGCCGGCAGGTAGCCTGACACGTCATCCAGGTTACCTGACCCAGCACCGAGATCTATCGGTCTAAGCATGGAGCTGTGAAAGGATAGCTGCGACCTTACTCTGTAATCCTGTCCTCCGTATCTGTTTTGGTAAATTTTCACTTGAAGTTTGCTCGTTATTTACATAGCCACAATTATTAGTATCGGAAATGTTCACATTCTCCAATGTTTGTATAACATAGCCGTATACGCGCCTCAGAGGTGTTCACAGACTCTGTAATTCAGCAGTGTAACGCCAGTCGTGACCCGTTAATCCGGCACGCACACACTGTTCACAACTTGTTCTGCTTATAACTCACGGTCTTTCATTGTGGAGGAAGGAGATGATTTCAAAACTGATGCATAAAAACCCATCCCGACCACGAGCTTTTATACCAGCATGTGGGCCAGATGCCATATTCAGTAACACCCATAATCCGTAAGAGGGTGCGTGATTAGAGAGCAGGTTTGGAGATTCAGATAGGAGCATTAGGATGTATAGCAGTTAAGTCTGGTCCTGAATCTGGGTCTCGTGCAGTATATAGCCTTACCTCAAGATCTGATTGGTGATGTAACTCAGGTTGAATCGCGCGTTTCGTTAAAGATTTAAATGATGACATGCGTAAGAAGCCCCCTCAAGCATGGGTGGATTCTTTCTCGGAAAAAATTGGCATGGCAAAATATGATATTGGCTGGTTAATTTGCATTGTTGAATTAAAAACGACCATTTAAACGCCAAAAAGCCTTCAAACCTGACAAAAGTGGGGCGAACCACAAGGTTGGTGGGGTCAAACTCAAAGCTGGTGGAGCAGTGGCCCCACCAAGGTCAAGATCAGGTTAAATCAGGTCACTATTGGCAAAAGGTCATGCGACACCGGTTTTATGGTTCATCTTTCACATATAGTTGGATAATGGCAGCCATTTGCACACCTGACCCGTTATAAGGTCAAGGTCAGGTCAAAAAGGTCAAAATTTGAAATTGATAGCTATAAATACAAAATGCATGTTCATTAACCAGTTTGTTATCCAAAATACAGTGGTGGCATTTATTTTTCTGTATCAGATAAATAAACCAAAAAATGTATTATAAAAAATGATATGAGGTACTCATGCTTGGGGAGTAATCGGTGATTCAAAAATACAGTTATTGCTTTGAAAGTTGGTTTGGGTTTGTACATTTTTTATATATAATTTAAACATTTCAATTATTGCTGCCTTATTTGGGGACACTCATCACAATCATTAATTAATAAAATGTCCATCCTGCGGAAGAAAGCAATGATAATTATTGATAATTAGTTTATAATTGCACATTAAAATCCAATATTTGTTCAACTTTAACTTATTAAATTCGAAGACATTGCCAAACAACAATTTATTATTCTAATCCATTGTGTCATCACCCAGCAAGCCCCAAACTTGATCAGATAAATCTTCAACTTATATCCAACTAATTATCGTGAATTAAGAGTAATACGTTACTTCAATGAAATGTTCATTAGAAAACTTTACCGCATTCATACAATAGCATGGCTTGGTCCACGTCTATGAAATTCCTTAATAACGTCCATTTTTTCCTCAGCTAAGTTCAATTCCCTTTACAAAACAACGAATTAAAGAGATTACAAAACGTCAGATACTTCAAGAATATGTTGAAACAACGCAGTAGATAATAACAAAGACATTTATCACATGGTAATGTGAATTATACGTTTATCATATTTAAGTTGCAGAAGTACGAGGTTATAAAGTTTACAATGTATGCAGCATGGTAAATAAACAATAATACAATTTTGCAATACAAAGTACCTTATATGCTTGAACAACATATATACAGGAATAGCTTGATATACAATATGCATAATTAATTAATAATACCTACATGGTTCATATATATATATATAATGTTACAGTAGTTAAGAAATCAGTGTAGAATGCACAAACTAGTGTTGTGCAAAACGTCCTGGAGGTCAGTGGTAGAATGCATACGTATACAACCTTTTTGCCAACTCGCATTTGACCATTCCAGCATAACTTTGTTGAACGGCAATTTCAACAATCATCATTCGACAAACAGATCGAGCTGCGGCGGCGGAATTTACCAGATTGAGCAAAGAACGATTGAACACACTAGTCACTAGAATTACTCAATTATGCAATGTTTGATATTCTCAATACATGATTTCGATTATGGCCGAAAATTTATCACTTCCGGCTTTAACGATATGTAAATTTGTGCGTTGGATGAAGATTGGCGTCAATAATACTCTGCTCGCTCGTTACTGCATAACTGTCACTGCGAATTCAATTTTACCAACTGCCGATCTGTTTTGGAGATTGTTGAAAAGTTTTGCCAATGACGAGTTGTAATGGAATCCGACAATAGTTTTGGTGAATAGTGAATGTTTATGGTGAAACGGCACTGAAGTGGCGCCTTCTATACTTGCAGATTGTTTAAAAGACAGTTTTGCCAGATTGTGAATGCGATCGCAAAAAGGTGTGTAATCGTTGTAAACGTCCTAGGACGGAATGCATCTGTACTTGTGACCGGTCGTATAGTTTGCATACATATACTAGGGCTGTCCCAGTAGTTATGCTCATCAAATACTCTACAGCCTTTTTGCACTTCGCTATTTCGACCTCCAGCATCAACTTGGTTTGAACGGCGATTTTACAATCATCATTCGAGCAGAAACAGATCGGTGCCTGCTGGCGCCGGAATTTAACGGATGAGCAAGCTATTTTTGAAGCACGATATTACACATTTCTGCAAAACTGATTGATATTTCACATAGATTTCGACGATGGTCGAACATTTCGTCATTCGGCTATTGCTTTGTGCGTTGAAGGCAAAAGATGAAGCGATCAACAACTACTCGTCGGTCTGCATCACTATTCGGCAATTCGTTTTTATCACAATTGGCATTTTTCCAAAAATCAAATGTTTATGTCAAATGTTTTCTTGGATTTATGAAAATGTATTTTGCTACACGCAAAATGCCATGCGATGCTAAGATTTAGGTAAGAACTAATAAGACAGTCACTTTATGATTGGCATGCGGGTTTCGTTAGTCACAATCGCACCGGTGTCAATTTGTATACTGGGGGGTTGGGGGACGAGCCCCAAATAATTTTCAATTTTAAACATTAGGCTATGGCGTTTGCATGGTAAGAAATGGAATTATATTTATAAGCTAGCATTTGGGCCCCCTCCAATCATTTTCATAATGGACTCCCCTGGCAGTACGTGCGCAAATGTTAATGCATCAACTGAATGACACACAATGGTAGCTTCAAACACATGTTAACTGTGTGGTTTTTACGCAGACAGAAAGTGATCACGCCCCTCCATTTCCCTAACCCTACACGCCAGTATCCTCTGAAGCATTTCTACCTACTCCATGATCGGCTCCTCCCGAGCACACCGCACCAGAAAACCATCAGCGTGTCGAAAATGACGATGCGCTGTGACGATCCTCGCTGGAGACACGTTGGTATCGCGGTCGTGGCATCCCTCACGCGAAAAGCTGACGTCAGAATGAGAACGAAATGTCCTTCGCCCTTTTGGGGTCAACTCGTGAGCGGGAAACAATGGGTGGAATAAGGGAGGTCAGCCAAGTGGTCTACGTTATATTGTTTATATATATATATATATAATATATATATATATATATATATATATAATCATTTTTAGAGACATCGTTGTACCGCGTATTGCATATGACATTGCCAGAAATAGCGAATAAGTTTAATGCTGTCTCTGCAACTGGTAGGCTGAATGAATATCAGCCTCCTTCTTCATTCTTCCCTCCCGTGGCCGCCCATGATTATGTTATTTATGTAGTGACATTACATGCGTTATATGTGTGAATGCTGAAACATGCAAACGAGCATGCAAATACAAAAACAACATTTGTGAGCTATATTTTTGAACAAAAGCAAATTAATGTAAATAATTGATTACCTTATTTGTAAACCAGCAACGCAATGTCCGGTGATTGAAAGCCATCTGTTGACCGCGCCAAAAGTTTTAACTTCATCTGTGCACTTTTGATGGTCAAATGTGGTTAGC
>VOPJ01007380.1:0-15132 GCA_014673585.1 Semibalanus balanoides
AGTCGTACCTGGGGGGATAGAAGTGGACAGGCCGTCAGAGAGTCGTACCTGATGTTAGGACAGCGATTGACAAGCGGGCCCATCAGTCAAAACACACCTTCTTACTTGAACAGCCAACGAACGACAATAATAATTCAGCAGAGCTAAAAAGGTTCCCTCGCAACACCAAACTGCGCGTTCAATGGCCTTCCCCTGCCGCAAGTCACTAAGTTACAGCACAACACCCACGTACCATTCGAAGTAGACGCCCAGACTTCTGTCGGGTGGAAAGAGCCTCCTCTCGATGAAGTAGAGCTGGTTGTAGTACTCGAACAACAGCGCCAGCCCTGTGCTGCTTCGCTGTGGTGTTCGAATCGCCTGAGGTAGAGAGGCAGTTGTCAAGATAACAGGCACAGACGGAATAGACATAACACTCCTAGGAGACAGAATAAGTTCGGATCGGTTAAGTGGATGACTTTGTGAATTGTGCGCGTGCTCGGTGGTGACAAGCTTGGAGGGTGGTCAGCCGTAGATGAGACCAAGGTTTCGCTTGTCAGTTTAACATATCTGCAAAACCTGCACTATTGGAACTTAAGTCTGCTAACGCAAGGAGTTTGTGAAAATTGTAAATAAATTCAGCTACACAAGTGCCTGGCGAAACCGGAGATATAGAAAGAAACTAGCAAGCTTAAGTGGAATATAGCATTTAACTTCGTATGTTGTATGGAAAGGTATTGAGTATAGACAGAGGCGGATTTTGCCCGGTTGGGCAAAATGGGCAATTGCACCCCTCCCCCCAACCGTCCGAAATCGGCAAAAAATGACAAATTTCATGATATAGAAGGAAATATATGTAATCAACTTTTACAAGGGAAGTTTGCTTAAAACAGCTACCATGCAAGCAGACTTGTCAATGATTAATTATGACTCACTCTTTTTTAATGAATCATTCTTATTTTGAATGAATCGTTTATGGGTCGATTCACCTCATACACAAACCTGTCGTGAGTCACTGATTGAATCATTCAAGAATGATTATTTTTTGGTTGGACAACACAACATTGTCCAAAAAATGGCAGCATGCATCTGTGCCCTGCGGACACTCACTGGACACACCAGGTGGCAGGCGTTCAATTGTCAATTAAATGAGGTATGTGTCCTGAGCTGTGATTAATCTATGCGTGAAGAAAGTGAGGCTTTGTGTCCAGTGGACTCAAAGCCACTATTAAATCAGCCCTAACTAGGTACCTTGGTACTGGTACTTGGTAGCAGCCCAAGACGATAGGGTAATTAAGTACTTGGGTAAGTGGTAGCCGGTAGGGCAACTTACCTACTTCATACTTTGGTTTATAAACCGCACAGAACACTCACACCTTTTGACACGAGACATCTAAAAGATGCCTACCTTTTACTGATGCTTCTCAGTTCTCTCTCATCTTATTTATGTGTTCCCTCATCTTACTAAGCATTTCAGCTAAGCTATATATATATATATACATGTAATGCCAGATTAAAAAGGTTACTAGTCAGTTTCATGTATTGCATAATGCATTTACTTTATACTAATTAATTAAGCATGCATTGGTCAAGTAATACGCATACACATTGTGAATCATCATGAATGAATCATTCATGAGTCATTCATATTGTCATTATTAATAAATCATTCATGAGTCACATATTAACCGTGAGTCAATGTTGAATCAACTCACCAGGGTTAATGTTGAGTGAATAATGAACCACTGTAGAATAATTCATTTTGGGCCTGTGAATCACTGAGTCGAATCATTAAAAATATGAATCATTGATGTCTGCCCTTAAGCCAACTTGCCTTGCAGAATGCAAGGCAATTCTGCAAGCCCTTTGATAGGCAACAACCATGGCAGGGAGGCTTGATAGACTGTACCGCAACCCATCTGTGATTGGTAGACTGTACCGCAATACATCTGTGGTTGGTAGACTGTACCGCAATACATCTGTGGTTGGTAGACTGTCCCGCAATACATCTGTGGTTGGTAGACTGTACCGCAATACATCTGTGGTTGGTAGCCTGTACCGCAATACATCTGTGGTTGGTAGACTGTACCGCAATACATCTGTGGTTAGTAGACTGTACCGCAATACATCTGGTTGGTTAGTAGACTGTACCGCAATACATCTGTGGTTGGTAGAGCGTGTACCGCAATACATCTGTGCGTTGGTAACTGTACCGCAATACATCTGTGGTTGTAGACTGTACCGCAATACATCGGTGGTGGTAGACTGTTACCGCAATACATCTGTGGTTAGTAGACTGTACCGCAATACATCTGTGGTTGGTAGACTGTATCGTAGTACTGCCGCGATGCAACTGTATTGCAAAGTTCATGCAAGATTCGTGAAGCTTAACTCAGGGGATCTGAGGGCTCTAGGAACCCATATTTTAGGAATTTGCTGGATCTCGCAAACCATTTTTAGAATCTGCTTTCTTCTCCATAGCATGTTAACATCATTCATTCCGTAGCACCATAGGCGTAGGCGCCTTTGGGCCAGGGGGGCAACTGCCCCCCCCACATTTTCGGATTTTAACATTACGCCTATGGACGTTGCATGGAAAGAATCGACTTCAAAATGCTTCAAATGAGTTCCTACGCCCCTGCGTAGCACGACAGACGACACGAACCCCAAATGGAGGCACTGACCTGCCGCGTGTCGGCAAACTCCTGTATGGCGCCGTTGTACGCCTCAGGGTCGTCATGGTAGTGCTCCGCTATAAATTCCTGCAACGTAATAATATCAAATGACACACACACACACATGAGATTACACCTCACAGCCAGACCTGGTTTGTTGTTATTGGGGTTCAGCTGCTGCGCAACTGCAACGGTCATACCTTTACCGTCAAGTGGTTTACATTTAATTGTATTGTTCTTCGTCAAAGTGAAGCAATATAATAAACGATCATATTGCATTTTTGTCATTCATCGAAAATACTAATTATAAACGCATATTTTAATATTAATACGAGGTAACACGATGAAGCTAAAACAAATATGATCATGGTCTTCTCAGAAGAATATATAAAAGAGTGCATTTGGGATGAGAGTGTTGAGTTAAAAACTGCATACAACACGGCATTCTAAGTTAGCATAATGCTATACGGTGAGATATGTTAACCCTATTCCCTGCGAGGGGCAGATTCTGCCCCTCCCGGTAGTTTTTCGCCCGCCGCTTCTGAACCGTTAACGTCTATCGTCTTAAAACTTTTGGAATTTTCCTTAAATATGAATGACGCGTGTTGATGTGAAAAATTTGAAAAAATCTGCCCCAGCAGAGGCGCTCCAGTCAGTTTTTGGAAGGTCGTCACGAATTGCGGGTGTGCGGCGCATACTTTTCTTAGTAGGTTTGCGTGGATAAAAGCGTCAGAAACTAAGTCGATGCTGTACATATAAATTAATGGATTATACATATTTTAGGGCAGAGCGAATCGTCAGGTACATAAAATGGGAGGCGATATTCCCGTCAATTTAGGCCGAATTCAAATAAGCAAGATGATAAAAGCGTTCCGCACATGAGCCCCCCACGTTGTTTACCTGAATCCCCTATGCACCAAATTTGTTACATTTAACAAATTACAGCAACAAAGCCCACATGTGACGTTCCCACGTCCCAAACACTATGGAAAATCACATATTTTTATTTCCAAAATTCTCCCCCCCCCATTTTTTATCCCTGAGTACGCCTATGATTTTCCATTTGTGTGACTTGTCCTCTTTCACACAATTGAAATGAACCATGACAATGTTAAGCTCAAAAACGTTTTTTGCATGCAAAATCAGGTCGAATCACATGGCCAACAATGACCATTTCAAAACAACAATAAAAAAAATTTCGTATTTTTTGCCCCCTGGTCCCCCATTTTTTAGAACAAAAAAAACAATTTCGGGGTCCAAAAACAAGATTTCGTCGCGACGAAATCGAAATGGTGTTTGTCCCATCGAAATCAGGCCGAGTGGTTCTCGAGATCTCTGGGGGGTGGAATCTGCCCCCCGCAGGTCAACGTAATTCTGGCCGCCCGCAGGGAATGGGGTTAACAAGCAAAGCATTCGATAAACGCTTCATTAAGGCGGAAGGTCCAGAACTGCAGACTGCTCAGGCTTAAGTCAAGGACGCAGGAACCAGGGGGGGGGGCTTTGTGGATCAAAGGTGAACGTTTTTAAGTACGTACTTCAATTAGTTGGCTTAGCAACAAAATCATTTCCAAATCAAATACTTTGACTTCATTGTTCGGTCGACTACTTTGTTGAACCACCCATTGAGTGCAATAAAGGGAACCGGTGCAAACGAGCGCAAGTTTGTTTACCTAATTCGATTCACCATAAACTAGGGAGGTGTGACGCGTTTGTGACGTATATCTGAAAATTACGTCATGTTGTATAATATTTTATTTTATCAATATTACCTCAGTTACCGGGTTTTATGACAAATCAATAGCAGAATCGTTATCTGCGTTTTCTGTTTAGTCATTTCCTAGTATTCGCTCGAATCCACCAAGGGCGACACTTCCCTTTAAGCACACCTCAACAAATACATATAGGTACGAGTGGCTTGTAGCTGTACCGTGCTGATTGTGGCCCGGTGGGTAGCCCGGTGGGTAATAAGGCAGCTGTACCGTGCTGATTGGTGGCCCGGTGGGTAATAAGGCAGCTGATTGGTGGCCCGCTGGGTAATAAGGCAGCTGATTGGTGGCCCGCTGGGTAATAAGGCAGCTTGCGGTCGTGTTACCATGGCGCTCTTGCTAGACTGCTTTTTCCAGAGTCTATTTTGTGTTCGTTTTATCTTATTAACATGTTGAAATCAATGTTAACATTTGTAATCTTTTAGAGTAATGATTTTGCGGTCAGTGAGGAATAGCTTGTCCCAAAAATAAACGGCATTATGCCACCAAATATGGTGTGCCCAAGTGATGGAATTCTTTACAGAAGTCACTTTTTGCACAGGCAGGAATTAAACAAACCGCATAACATAGCACAGTAAGCATCGGTGTCGATTTGTATACTATTGGGGGCCGACCCCCCCCCCCCAATGTTTTAAAATGTTAACATTAGGTCTATGGCGTTGCATGGTAAGAATGGAGTTATAATATATAAAGTTAACATTAGGACCCCCCATCATTTTCATAAATTGACATCGCTGACAGTAAGTAATCCCCACATCTGAATATCCGTATATTACATGATCTATAATAATGATGACATCAATCACCTCCTGTTAGAATGTTGGAATAACTGGCAAACCACTATGTATTCATTCAGATGCGGCAATTTTTCCGAACAGTGAAGTATTTTATCAATATGACCGTACGACGACAGCTAATAGCATGCTTCAAATACAAAATACTGACATTGCAAAGAATTATTCATCAGTATAACTTAAATAGGATCGTACAAGCAAAACAAGTGTGAATAGTCACCAGTGGCGTCACAAGGATTTTTTGGTTGGGGGGACAACAATATTTTATCAGTGGGGCACGTTAGTGGTATAATCAAATTTCGCTCCGTTACCATATGTTGTTGACCAGGGATAGGGGATAGGGTCGGGTCGTTCAGAGAATTGCAGTTTGTCTAGTGTAAATTGTATTCAAATAAATACTATTGAGTGCTCGTTCGAGGAACATAGGTTATGAGAAGGTATACAAAAAATTACCTTTCCTCGTCGTCAATGAGAAGTTGAAGGCAAAATATTATATTATAATATTAGGGCGATTTTTCGACCACAGGCCATATTGTCAAACATATTATAGCAATACAACACTTGAAAAAACTGCCTTCGTCCTCGTTCTACTTGTTCACTAAAAAAAATCGTGACATACTTGCAGACACAACACTTAAAACAATTATCAACAATTTCATGCATCCCCATTGCACATGCATTAATTTGGATTTCACAAGCATATCTGTCATCTCACAATTCACGATATATAATGCCACATCTCACCAGCACCAGGGACGGATCCAAGGGGGGCCAATCCGGCCATGCCCCCCCCCAAGCGAAAGAGGGTGGGGTCAACATATCTTTTGCCCCCCCCCACCACCCCCAAAAAAGGATATCAGTGAATACTCACATTATTCAATACGGACTGATTTGGTACCATTTGGTATAAACATGGTGGGTCTGGTACTCGAGGAAAGATAACAATTTATCGTTAAAATAGCTTTGAAGCA
The DNA here is from genome assembly GCA_014673585.1 of Semibalanus balanoides. Lineage (NCBI taxonomy): Eukaryota > Metazoa > Arthropoda > Thecostraca > Balanomorpha > Balanidae > Semibalanus > Semibalanus balanoides. The sequence goes on from VOPJ01007380.1 coordinate 6,183, forward strand.
GTCAAAATCCAGCTATTCACAATACAAAACTGAAAAATTCCGCACCGCCCCGCGGCATCACACAAGTTTCGCAATTGCTTACACAAATTAGGAAAATGGGAAAATTTGTTTAATTAAGTGTCTGGGGCAGAGGCCCTCCTTGACGGTAATTCTTGACCACAGGTCCACTTCATACAACATGAACCCTCGCCTTACCGTTTCCCACCTTCGTCGTACGGGGAGGGGGGGGGGGCTGATAGGATCCCCTGTTAACTTCCAAACCAAGCATCATAGAGCAACGCGGTAATAACCAACATGTTGCCCGTCATGTGAGGAATCTAACGGCGTGCATTTTTTTAGGTTTCAGGTCATTGAGTGAACTTCCAGGTCAAGTGAATGACCTCGACTCGATCACGTCAAGAAAAACAGTTTTTCTCCGTCAGAAAACCTCGAAATTAGAAATTGATAAATGTAAATAAAAGGCATGGGCCTAGACCATTTTCGTCACATAAATACAGAAAATGTATTTATTTGTTGGTATCTGGTCAAAATAAGTCCCAAAAGTGATAAAAAATGACGTCATGTGTTTCTTTCGCTTGGGGAACCATCACTCAATCACAAATAGTCATTACAAGTCATTGATTTTATATTTTGTTTGGGTATTGTCCACATTTAGTTCTCTCACTTATCTTTCGGTTTTTCAAAATCTTTTTAAATTTGGATTTTAGTGATTTTTCAATTTTTTAAAGTTTTTATGGGTAAGAAACTCAATTTTGGAAATCCGAGTTGGCTTTTCCTAATTATTATGTTATTTTCGATCTTTGTCACTTTTTGTTAGCAATTTGCTGCACAACTCTATTTTCTACGATTTTTACAATATTTACCGTCTTTCCAACAACTAGAATCGTCACTAAAACGTCATTATCTTCCAAATGACAACCGATTTCAATGCAATTTTGTCAGCATATGTATAACTGTTGTCAACTCAGCTACTGAAATTTCAGCAAAATGCGCCGCATGAGTAAAAAGTGATTTCAGAAAAAACATCAGGGAGGCTCCAGTCCCCGTAAGCAAGGTTAATTTTCAAGCTGGAACTACATTAAAGTCTACTAGCCTGCCCGAGTACCGAAAAAAGCGAGACGCAACGAATATGACTGCGAAACATGCTAAACACTACCCTCAAATAACCTACCAACAATACGTATATAACATGGAAACACACACCAAAATGCAACAAAGCTTTAAATCACGCAGACAAAGCGATATACATTTTTTCGTCATTTTAGCCGACCCCACTCAAGAAATTATCGGTGACGCCCCTGCGAGTTGGTATGAAATAAACGTGATTATTACTTAGGTGTGTATATGTTATGGAAAGTGGTATTCTGTGTGTTTTAATGTGATTTTTCTCCGATTTTTTTTTACCTTTTTTCTTTAACTTTTAAAAAAAATCACACAAAAGTGTTTTTTCCCTCATAAGTGTGATTTCCCCACTTCTTTATTATCTTGAATGCTAAATAATGGTGAGAAACCCAAATCCGGGGAGAGAAAAAAATGGCGTACCTTTTTGCCAAAAAAAGTTGCCCCCCCAAACCGAGCGGCTGGATCCTCCCCTGGCCAGCATTGCCACATCATTCAGAACATGTATCACAATACCTATAGCATCAATATACCCTGCATGCAGCATAGCCAAAAATGGTGTGAAATTTAAATATGGAAAAATTATTCACAAACGACTACTAAATAACTTACAGTATGGGCCAAGAAGAGATATTGACATTTTGCAAGGGGATTTGTTTTTAATCAATAAGGATTGTATTTTTCTGTCGGGATGGTCACTAGATTATGTATTCGTCGTTTGTGAATTTTTTTTCACATTTTTAAATTGCATACCATGTTTGAATATGCTGCATGCAGGGTACCTATATTGATGCTATATGTATTGTGAGACATGTTCTGAATGATGTGACAGCAATGGCGAGATGTGGCTGTATATATCGTGAACTGCGAGATGACAGATGTGCTTGTGAAATGTATTTTCGTGCATGTAATGGGGATGTATGAAGTTGTTAATCATCGTTTTAAGTGTTGTGTCTACAACTACGTCACGAGTTTTTAAGTGAAAAGGTAGAACGAGGACGAAGGCTGACCAAAGTGTTGTATTGCTGTAATCGGTTTGACAATGGCCTACCTCTGGACGTCGTCACTGGTCACCCTAACCCCAATTTTTTCCCCGATCTCAAAGTCCCCTCCGATCTGTATCGATCTCAGGGAGTTTCGGAGGTTGGAAAGGGGCAAGTTTCCCCCCCCCGTGGCGACGCCACTGGACTCATCACTATCATTGGTGGTGTGGCTGATTGCTAAGTAGTACCGATTTGACCTCACGTAGCGTTCACAAAATGGACAGTACAGTATGCGCATGCGCAATTTTTGAGATGAGAAACCACATATTTTGATATCTTTTAGTGAATGCAGCCCTCCACGTTTCCAGAAGTTTGCGCGCCGTCATCATGAACAATTCATGTTTATACGAAGTATTTTACATATCATTAACCAGCGCACTGCAGGGGGGGTTGATTCCCCCCCTCAGGCTTTTCAGGAGTAGCGGAAAAACGGCGGCGCGCAGCGCCGCCAAATTTCGCACACCTATTTGGGCATCAATTACCCACACTTTGGAAAAGTTTTGACTTGAGGTGATCTCAGGTCAGGTCACAAGTCCATGTGAAGTGACCTCACCTTCAAAAATGTTTGCGTTCGTGCCAAAGCCACAGTCTTTTTTCGAAAAATTTGAAACTTGCAGGATTTCATAAGAATATGCAGTACTACAATTCGTTTATCTCGGATTTTTCGTTATCGGTGACCAAAAGGTCAGGTCAATTTCCTGACGCTGCCCCATTATAGTGAATGGGAAAATAAAAATGCTTCCTTTCAGAAAATATGCATTGGTATCAGGCTAATTCTTTCAGAATCATGCTATTTTAGCTCATTCTAAATGTCAAGGTGCAATTGTTGCTTAGTGATTTCTACAAGGTCATCTGAAGGTCATCTGAGGGTCATCAGCATGATTTGCTAATAAACTCTTGATGAAAAGAGATAGACGATTAGTTGACACGCAATGTGTTCGTGCTCGTCTGACCCGCGTTGCCCCCATATGCAACATGACCTACCTGGGTCAGCCAAAATGTTTCTTGACCTGAGGTCAATTTTTTGAAGTTGACCCTTACGCAAAGGTCCACCGTATATGTTTCAAAGCGCATCAACGAGACAAACACGATGGCGTCAAAATGTTTTTCCCTATCTTTCTTAGGTGACAAACTATTCACGAAAAACTGTTTTTTGCTAAAAAACAGTATTTTTGACCTTTTTCATGACGCTCTGGAGCCTAAAACTATTGATCTGAAGATCAATTTCGAGGACCTGGGTGCGATTGCAATTTCAATAGCTATCGATTGCTCTCTAATTGCTTGCTCCTAGTATCATAGTTTTCCGAGATAATCGGGGTTTCTGGAAAAGAGTCGCTAAAGAAAGTCCTAGAAAAACCGGAAAATATACCTTTGGTGACATCAAATTGTGACCTGATCGCAGAAAAATACTTGAAACACTTCGATATGAGCTTTGCCTAGAGCTATCTAATGCGTTTTTCCGCTTGTCGCTAGCGTTGCGTAGTTTTGGAGATCTCACGGGGGGGCGGAAATGCACCCCCCTGCCAGTTCGTGTTCGCGCGAACCCCCTGCAAGTGGGCGCGGGTTAAAGGAAGTGTGCCTACTCACATTGGTCATGTGAAAGCTTGTTGACACTAAGTCTGTAGAACAGATTTTTCTGAATTTAGGCCATATACTCTCATTTCCCCAGATTCACTTGGTTTGCTGAGATATTTCAAAGTTCGCCATGCACATACTGGCAAGTACTTAATTATGCGTAGTGCGCTAGAGAGCTTTCGCTACTAGAAGCATTGCTCTTTAATTACAACGCTAGCATATATTGTTAGCTCTGGCCAAATAGAAAACAACTCGTGGGCACTGATGACATCTGCCGAACAGATTCTCGATCACTGTAAACAAACCTATACATTGCTCATAAAGGTTTGTTTATCGTCTTTGGTGGCCATTATAGGCAATCATCTTCGTTACTCTGTTTATAGTGACGATCGTTTATGAGTTTTGAAACGAAAACAAAATGCAAACAGAATATAAGTAAAAATTCAACTAAAGGGGCTCCATGCGTGAATTTTATCGTAACCAATGATCAAAACAATACCTTCTCACCGTAATAAAAATATATTTGACATTTCAAAAGAGTAAGCACACTCCCTTTAAGATAATAAGATATTGCTGGATCATTAATTGTGAAGTAGCTTGAATTGTCATGCTTTTATATCGGCGAACAAGTCCCTGAACAAAACAGAAGTTTAATACGGAAAATGTCGTCTCTTCCGAGAATTGAACACACGCCAAGGTATCGCCATGATTCCTTTACTTAGCATGGCGGGCATGACTGCATAACAGACATGTAGTCGTATCTGACCAAATTACCGCTCGAATTTCATCTAAATGTTAATTGTTATGGTTGGAATACAAAGGTAATTGATTGTTGTGTATTTTAAGGTTGTTTCCCCCCGTACACCTTTGATGATGTGGATAGAACAACGACTACAAATCCAAAATGTCGTTTTGTGAGCGAGTTCACAATGTTAAAAGTGCCGGACCTTGCCACTCTTAAAACAAAATTACCGTCCGAATTTTTACGATAGATATGATTGTTTCACACAAATTGAAAGCAAATTATATAAAGAACGTTTTTGGCTTGTTTCCCATTTTTCCGTATTCATTTGAATAAGTTTGTATAAGGATTAACCAAAATTTGTCTGAATTCCCAATGGGACGGTTGTAGTCATGATATATCACAAATCTGGTCATCGCCGTTTTGTGAACGCTACGAGCCAGCAGTACATATAAGTGTCTATGCCGAGCCTTACCTTAAATGCATCCGTGAAGTCGATGGGCTTGGTTTCTTTCAGTCCGAACGGAATCATTGGTATATGCTGCATCTTGCTGTGAAGGGAAATTGAGACGTGAAATGTGGCTGATCGTTGTTAAAGGGACACTGTCCACTCAAAGTAAAATTTGATATGTTAAAGGGAATATAGCACCTTTAACATTAGTTTTTAACTGAGATAGCCAGATTGTCGGGTGTGGCTGAGAAAACCCAAATCCGAATTTCCCTCCAAAGCGACCTAGTTGCATGAGATTTTCAACGCAAAAACCGTTTTGGTTCATATGTGGTATATTTTCAACGTCACAAATCCCGTGACGTTTTCGCATACGTCATCAGTGTTCTCCACTGTGGATGCCACCGCACTTCGCTTTTTGAACCTCCGCCCAGTATTTCAGTTACCTTGCGTCCGCCCGAGCGTCACGACGGTCGGTCAGGCGCTCGTACACTAGTGGTTCACGTAGCGTGCCCCCACGTCCCTCTGGCGCGAGCGAGCGCCGGTCGAAAAACCCCCCCCCCCCAACAAGCCCCCAAGGTTTTTTTTTTCCGCGTTTCACGCCTACCGGTGCAACCCATCGTGCGGTGCCGGCACAGCCAGCTGTCACTGGGCGGGCGCAAAGTTTGGCCGTTTCGATGCCTCTTGTGACGACACACTCGCTTTTGGTGACGCAATATTGGTGTGACCGTCAACATGTAAACATATGAACTATTTTTCCAATTACAACAATTTCTGACTTTTTTTGGCAAAAATGAAATGCAGGACGTAATCAGGGCACTCTTCTTCATCATTCTACATACTTTTCCCAAGGTTTGCTATATTCCCTTTAAAGAAGCAGCCCGAATTTGATAAGCACGCATGAAGTTCGCGTTTTTTTTTTAATTCGCGCCCAGTCGCCCAATATCGCCGTTCAAAGTTTTCAGTTTTCTTTCCAAGCCAATGAGGTGACGAGTCGCCCCCAACTCGAACAAAATAAATTAATTGCAGCCTTGTGCAACTATGGAAATTATTTCAATTTTTTTGCTTAAGCATTCTTCTCAAATTTGTAAATGTCAGAAAATATTTAATGTCTTTACATGCCTGATTTAATTCAATAATAGGCAATAATGGAAAGTTAAGTTTACGATGAAGGGAAAGAAAGGTTTACCATTTGCACAGAAAGGTTTTTTATTTTATCTTTTACGAAGGTATTTTGATTTCCCGGCATTAATGAGTTTTTTTTCTTCAATCGAGGTTGGGTTTGGTATCGAATTGGTTACATTGTTTTAAGGTACTCCTGCACATTGGTTTGTTTACAAATTCGGAAATGTCTGAACTGAGCTAAATTTGGCGCTCAATCGCTGCAATAATATCTAGAGGTGTGGTGGAAATCGTAACCGTTTTTATATTATTTATAAAATGAAATAAATTATCTTTTTTGCATTTGTGCTGCTTTGGGTGAGCAATAAGAGTAAGATTAAAAATAATATTTAGTCCCTAAGACTTGTTTTAGCATGTTTTTACGATATCATCCGGAATTTGCGATATCCCTTTAACATAGTACATGTGTCGCTACAAAGAAATTGGCGAGCACAAAACGAAACAAGCTAAAATAAAACGGCTTTCTCAACAGAAGAAAGGATACTTAAATCGCCAAAAAGTTAATTAGGTTGTCAGAATACCAGAGCCGCCACAAACTGATTTCACACACTGTCATTTGGTATGCAGTAGAGGAAGCTCACATCAAAGCAACCCTTTCACAAATATAAATCATATCACCATCAAAAAGGGGCAAGTAAAAAAGTGAAGTCAAGTGAAGGGCAAGCAAAATAAAAGCTGGTAAAAGGCAAGTTTGCAATAGACCTCGGGAGACATTATTAACGGGCATGGGTATACGATGTTTTGGCAGAAGACCTATGCACCTGTTATCGCTCTGATATATTTCCACGGAACTGTTCAGATCGGACAGCTCCTCCTTCAGGAACTGCAGGTTAGAGTTGAGAAAACTGAGCTCCAGAGACACCGCCTGACGAACCCTCTTGTTATCAGCCGCCCTGAAACCGACGAAACAACCGTGTCGTTTGGTAAACTGCGTCCATCTCAGGTGTGTACAACTATAACACAAAAGCCACACCTTACATGTTCCCATTTACACGGTGCAATCCGCATCGAAACGACCAAACCAAACATTACATCGCAGTCCAAAACAGGCACATACACGCTGCCTGCACTGTTCCGTGCACTGCCCGTGAACTGTGCGCGGCTGTACAACTCTGCGGCACACGTCTCGTCTGACCTGAACAGGTTCTCGGCGCCCTGGCGCAGCAGCAGGTGTTTGTTGATGTCGACATTGAGACGGGAGCGGCGGTACTGCAGCTTTCCTCGGCACGTGGCGGCGCCGGGGTCGGAGCCCTGCAGCAGGCAGCGGGGGGGGGGGGGCATTGTCAGAGGCGAGCGCCGTATTATGACAGCCGTGAGTCGTGAATCGTGACAGTGGATTCGCACGACTTTCCAAAAACAGACAGACTGCCGGTGCACGATAAGTGAATTGGCTTTCAAAAGCCGAATAACTGCATTGCAACACCCAGTCCACAAAGTCAATAGAGCCAACAAAGCCAACACGGCAACAAAGATGCCGCGGAAGGAGTTAAGTGATTATTTTGAACTTGCAATTATCGTCAGTTAAAAAAATATATACTGTAATATACATTTTGTGGCTAATATGTAAGAGCAAATATTAAAGTAATAATGAACATTATTAGTGAAAAATAAGCGTCCTTGTTTTAAGAAGTTTGCAAAAGACGCGTGGTCTGAATTGGCCACTAGTGTGAAAAATGTCATCAACTGAATGTTTAAAGGTAACTAATAACTGCAAAAAGCGTCACGAAGGGTTCGACACCAACAGAAGGTACGTTATTGAGAACTACTAAGTGTGCCAGACAATGTCAGCTGATACGGCCGTCCCGAGACAGGCCGACACTGCCTGGTTAAAGGGAATATAGCACCTTTAACATTAGTTTTTAACTGAGATAGCCAGATTGTCGGGTGTGCTGAGAAACCCAAATCGAAATTTTTCCTCCAAAGCGACCTAGTTTGCTGAGTTTCAACGCAAAAACCGTTTGGTCATATGTGGTTCAATTTCAACGTCACAAATCCCGTGACGTTTCGTTATACGTCATAGTAGTTACTCACTGTGATCTGCCACCTGGCACTTTCGCTTTTTGAACGTCCGCCAAGTATTTCAAGTTACCTTGCGTCCGCCCGACCCCACCGACGTCGGTCGGCCGCTCGGACACTAGTGGTTCACTTGCGTGTTCCCCCACGTACCTAACCGCCGCGAGCGGCGCGGTCGACCCAGCCCATCGCGTTTCACGCCTACCGGTGGCACCATCGTGCGGTGGCCGGGCAACAGCAGCTGTCCACTGGCGGGCGCAAAGTTTGCCGTTCGATGCCTCCTTGTGACGACACAACTTGCTTTGGTGACGCAGAATTGGTGTGGACGTGACATGTTTAACATATTACTCATTTTTCCAAAAATTACAAAACAAATTCTGACTTTTTCGCAAAAATGAATGCCAGGACCGTAATCAGGGCATTCTTCTCCATCATTCTACATACTTTTCCCAAGGTGCTATATTCCCTTTAAGCCCTGTCGCCGCTCACGCAGGGTCGGACCACACACGGAGAGCTGATGTCGGGTTGAGGTTCCATGTTAATGGGTGACATGACACGACTTCATCACTTGGTCCAGGGAGGCGTCATGGCAGGACTATAATAGGCAGGCGTCATGGCAGGACCTACTCCTCTAATGAATGTTGTTAATTTGTTGTAATTTGCCTACCTCTATCAAAATAAACGTTTGAGATTAAAGAGAGAACCAATCGATACACCCAATAGACCACCCACATTACAAAAGGGAAATATCAATGTCATGTTCATGCGTGAGAAAATGTACACTTCAAATCCCTAGAATGTCGACTGCGTGTGCGACTGACTCCGTTT
>VOPJ01007384.1:0-12461 GCA_014673585.1 Semibalanus balanoides
ACTTGGCTATCTCAACTCAAAACCCAATGTTAAAGGTGAACTATTCCCTTTAAGATGTTTTAAAACATTTCGCGCAAAATAATCCATCGTGAAAACGGCTAGTGTTTAAACTGTTAACAGTCTTGACATAACTGGATACAATGAGGCAGGAAGTTCCAATTCCAGGTGTTTGGGAAGAGGTATATTTGGTAGCTATAGCTAATATACCAGAGTCCAGGAGGGGAACTGTCAGTAAGTCTACACTCTGCAGTTCTGAGAGCTTGTCCTGTGTCTTGTCGTCTTGCCTCGGGAATCATATTTATAATGTAACCTTTTATGCGAGTCGTGTTGTCTTTAAGCTTTCTATATAGCAGGAGTTTGTGAATTTCGCGTCTCGCCTTCAGGCTGTCCCATCCTAGTTTGAGCCTTATAGCTTGTTTGTTGATATCCTTGGTAGTTTGTTGGTAACTACACTCGCATCTCTATTTGGCAGTTTTTCCAGTCTCAGTTTGTCAGATATCGTCAGATGTCCGTCATATATACAGTAACATTTTCAAAAGGTGTTTGTATGTATAGGCTTATGTCATATGAATTGTGTCGAGTACTTGGCGTGGCAGAAATTTTGCTATCGGATAGAGCATAGAGCAAAATCGTGTGTAGGGATGTTCCTAGGTTCGTCATATCTTTAAAAAAATGATCGACGAAATTTCCGATTGTTTGCAAAGAAGACATCAAATTGATATAAAAGAAGGTACCCGAAGTCTCGTGTTGATGGCGCTAATCAAGTTTGAGTTATTACGATAATTCGTCCAGGGGGCGTGCACCCCCCAGTCAATGCCGAGTTAAAACCGGCTGATCCACCGACGGACGCCAGAGAGTTCCCTGTGCAAAGTCAATGAGTGTTATCCCAGATGATCTCTTAACAAGCTAACGCCTAGAAATAGTAGCCTGTATGGTCCATACAAACTAACATATTTCTTGTCTAATAAGCTGCAAGTCTGCTGGTGCCAGATTGATACTCTGCAGTGCTATGTGGGAGAGCATTGTCATGTGTGAATCATGGCGATTGAGTAGAAGTTGTCATTATTTAGCAATGAATGCCGCACCAGATTTCGATGCAAAGAGCACATGCATGGAAAAAAACAGCATGTGGCTCCTCTGGTGGATAATTTGTGATGAAAAATTAATCAACCTGGCAAGTAAAAGACAAACTTTGATCTCCAACGTCGTTCAGCAGGCCAGGGAATATTATCATCCCTTGGTTTTTGATGGGCTAAATGTAACAACCCACTGTCTTCCATAGTTTTGTATCGCGTGTAGCTGATTTTGTATAAAAATTGTGCTTTTTCAGAGTGTCAGGTGTGTGACAAGCATATAACGATATGTCGTCAGCATAAAAACCTGTGGGCGGGAGGAAAACTGTATTTCTGTAGCTCTGCAGCGTTTCTGCCAAGCATTGCGACAGTGCTGGGCAGGTACGGTGAGAAGGACAGGACAGTGCATTTCGTGCTTGCTGAACCTGATGAGTATGGAGAAGGAAGTCGCTGTTGAGTCTGCAGACTGCGCCGACTCTCCGGCAGTGGCACGTCCAGAACCACCAAACAGCGGGACCGAGACAATGAGCCGATAGCGAGCAGTGACACACCCAGGACCGCCAAACAGCAGGACCGAGACAATGAGCCGATAGCGAGCAGTGGCACGCCCAGAACCACCAAACAGCGGGACCGAGACAATGAGCCGATAGCGAGCAGTGGCACGCCCAGAACCACCAAACAGCGGGACCGAGACAATGAACCGATGGCGAGCAGTGAAGGATATGATCCGCGAGATGGACAACAGACATGTTGGCGGGGGGTGCAGTCAATACCCAGCGCTGTCATGCAAAGAACAAACCACGAATGTCATGCGTTTCAGCGACTGGTATACGTAGTTATTTCTTTGGACGTCAGAGTGGTGAGCTGGCGTCTGGTGCTGGCAGATCACCACGAGCACTTAGCTGCAATAAATTTAATACTTGTGTCTATTTTAACAAACTCACTAGGAAGCGCAAATATTGACTGTAATTGTCTTAACAAACTGTTACATATGCTATAACTTTTTTAGCAGTTATAAAATAAATGTTGTAGACTATCGACTTCAAAGCATTCTCCAAACAAAGGGCTCCCAACAATGCCCCTCGTACATAAAATTTCCTGGTAGGTATAAAACGGTTTACTTTTCTGTAATGCAATGATTGCAGATTGGTGGACTTGCAGCATTTGTATGGTTGTTCATAAATATCGCGCCATTTCGTAATCTCAAATCCTTCCGAACGCCATTTGGCTTCAGCTGTCGGTGTCCGCTTTGAGATTTAGTCGAAGTATATGTCTTTGCTTCTAATAATTATAATTGCTAATCGGCGGGCACCTATGTAAATAAACCATTCTTTTGTTTTCCTCGGGGTTCAATTATTTTCTTTTGTTTACTTTAACTATATTTTTCCACGATATGGGTATAGCATCTACTAAACCAAGGTAAGTGAGAAAATTTACCCCCGCGGTAGTTGGAAACTTCCCCCTGACTTGAGAAAAACTAATTACTTTGCCATCCGCAACAGTTAAGCCATCAAAGATGGTTATTCCCGCTTCATACAATCCCTTGATAAGTATTGGTTTCTTATTAACTTAAACATCCCCATTGAAACAGATCAGTTGGGAGCGGGCCTTAATGTCATCGTCTACGGTGTCGCGGAAAACGGTTTAGAACTTAATCATTATGTTTTTGTAAAAACTTGGTATTTTAAGCCCGTTGATGAATGCTTCGGCGCTATTACACTTAAGCAGATCGTTAAGTTGCAATACTGAATACCGGTACTCGGGCTTCAATAATCTGCCGCCACGGTGCGTCAGTCTAGACATACATTCTCTTTACCCAACTTAGCTTCAGGGCCTCTACAAATTGCTCAACTCATGGGCCCTTAAGTCTCTTACCAATATGCTGACGTAAGGACGGCAAAGGCACTTTGGCGGCGTTTTTTCTTCGCCATAAGAAATTTCAATGATCTTACTATGAATTTCCGTTATGGCTACTTTGGGGATTTGACTACATAGGGCCAGGTAAACTATCTGCGAGGCTAACAAAGTTTTTGTGACAGTTACCCTACCTTTTAAAGTAAGGCTTGGCTGTGACCAACTGTTTGTTACGTTCCTGATCTTTGCTATCACTGGCTCAAGGTTATCATCCTCACATCGAGCGGTGGCGATGAACCAAACTCCTAATATCTTGATTTTGTCAACAGCATCTATCCCGTGCATCGAACATCTTGTGTGCTTCCCTGATCCAAGCCTCATACATTTTGATTTCTTCTCGTTGATGTGTAAGCCAGATACTGTACTGAAAGTACAAAACGGAACTCGACTGAATGAAACTCGACTGAATGAAACTCTATATAGAATTATTCATGTTTCCCTCGTGGAAGAAAGGAAATATTTTCCGCGCGTGTTCCTGACAAAACCTCGCTCCTTCGTCGCTCGGTTTTTCAGTCACACGCTTGGAAAATATATTTTTATTCCTTATCTTCCACTCGAAGCCGCCATGAAGAATACTATATATATGGGGCTGTGGGGCGGCTTGGCCAAGGAAAAGTGCAGCCATGTCGAACTCTACTGAGTCGGTCATTCAGCTCTTCAACGTCGCGGATCCTTTCTCCCTTATAAACATTTCTCTCCAACTCTCCCCAGACGTAAAATCCGAGTGTTCAATTCCGGACTTTTAGTCGGCCAGAATTCCGGCTCGATGTAGCCGGGACATGATTCTTCCAGAAACTCTCTGACGCTTCGAGTCGTGTGACATGGTGTAAGGGGCAACAATGTAAGGGACAACAATGCAGACGCAAAGGGCAACAACACTTGCGCGTGACATAAACTGGACAATGGATACTCTGATTCGAGGATCTGATTTACGGTCGTTTGCATGTAAACCGTAAATGCTTTTAAATCCCAAAATCGTCTCACCAGAGTTTGTGACAATATTTTTTTCGACATCGTGCAGCCACATATTAGCCGTTTTCACGAAGGATTTATTTGTACCCGGTAGTACCCGGTAGTACCCGGTAATATTTCGTGCGTTTTGGTAATTGAGTCTAGGAAAACGGTTTTACTATATAATTTTGGTATATTGACACTTTTATGAATTCATGTACATTATCTGCTCTTACTACCCGCTCGGGTAGTATCCGATGGTACCGGTAATATGTGTTTTATGACTTTATCATACAATAAAACTAACGGAAATTTTCGCATTGGTAACGCGCAGATAATTGTACATGAATTCATTAAGGTTTCAATTGATCCAGAACTGATCTGGGAAAAAAAGCCGTGATTCCTGAAACTCAATTACCCAAAACGCACGAATATATTACCGGTACTACAGGTACACCGGGTAAAATAAAATCCTTCGTTGAAAACGACTATAGTCAATTATTTTAATTGAATGTTGAGCTGACTGGAGCCTTTTCCGAAATAGCACGCGCTATACGCACGTTATTACTTGAGATACTGGAGCGGCCATGAGTGATGCACACTGGTGCAGCATTGAGTGACTGATGGTCAAATAAAAACAAAACATTGTGTTGCCTTGGGGAAAAACTGATTTACTGAAGTCAAGTATTATGGCTATAATATTAGTAGATTAACTTGCTTTGCGCGGGCTATTTTCAAGAAGACACCAGCCACTATGTCGACGTAAAAAATGGACACCATATTTGATCATCATTCACGCAATGCTGAACCAGGGTGCGTCACTCTTGGCTGCTCCAGTATCTTAAGTAATATCTTGCGTATAGCGCGTGCTATTTTCGAAGAGGCTCCAGTTACTCAACATTCAACTAAAAATAATTTGAGTATATTAATATCTATCGATATATGTTTATAGTTGTCTTAAGGTAATTTTTTGATCCTTCAAATGGTATATTTGGTGTTTCTCTTCGGGTGAAACTGTGTCAGCTACGAGACGAAGAACTCAGGGGTGCCATTTTTATTAAACACTCTGTACCTGAAATAGGACACATCTCCTGACTTACAGTGGACTATGGTGTCATTCGTGCGGCTTTGTGGGTTTTCCAGGCAACGGTAAGACAGCGTTAATCCTGGACAGAGTATAAAGACGCGGTCCGTCGGATAAGATGATACAGTGTCTCCCTCAGACCAGTTCAGACATCATGAAGACGGTAGGTACCGGTAGCAGCCTTGCGAAGACTGTGTGTCCAGCCAGTGGTGCGCAGCAAACGGAGTGTTGTGGACGCTGCTAGAGGAGTGTATGCGTCAGAGTGTGATGTGATAAAGTATGTGGTGATTCTGTGGTGGTGGATACTATAGTGAATGTCATAAAAAATGGAAATGCTGTGTTATATTGTTATGTTGTATATTAACCGTTCTCAGGACGGACTATTTTTGCGCGATTTTTTTTTTTAGTAGTAGCTGCTTTCACAATGGACTTATTTGCGAGAAATGTCTTAACCCTCACCCTACGGTCCCGTACGGCGAGAGTTATTTTTTTTTCTCGCAAATTAGCCCATCGTGAAAGCGGCTTCTACTTAAACATTTTAAAACATTTTAAAAGGTTTCAAAGCATTTCGAGCAAAATTATCCATCGTGAAAACGGCTAATGTTTATTGGTCAGTTTGCCATGCTGTTTAATGTAAAAATATATTGAACTAAAATCAATTAAATAACATAAGATCAATTAATAACATTGAACTAAAATCAATTAAATAACATGCCTTTAACGTAACGGAAACTTGTATGATCCAGGTCAAGGAAAGTATCTAACTAGATAATGCGTAAGGTGGTTTGCAGAGGCCAGCATTGCAGTTTTATGGAAATGGTTGGGGTGGTCAGAGCCTACTTCAATAACAGCCCTCAGTTGTTGCTGTCACGAAAAGTTGTTCGGCAGGGGAGGTCAGCAAAAAATAAGGAGAGGGGTCAGGAAAAAAAATTAAGTAGGGGAGGAGAGGGGGGGGGGGTAAATGTAAATATCGTTATGTTTAAGTCATTCCTCGTGGGTAGCTTAAACATGATTATAGGTGCTCAAATTAACATCGAAGGTGTTGGAGCAGCCATAAAAACAAATTGATATCACTGGTGGCTGGACAGCTCGAATACAATTTACTTCACAACCTAAATAATGAAATAGTGCATATGTATTAAACCCTCCCTTTCTGTGTGTCCAGCTGATCGATACATCTTATGTGCCATCGTTTCTGGTTCTCAAATGTTTCTTATCGTCTCGTCTTCTTATATTGTCTTATTTCTTATCGTCTCGTTCTCACTCAAAAGTTTCTTATCTTCCAAGTAGCACAATTCTTATCCACTTGCTGTGCCGATGAATTCACAGGGCCTAAACATGTTGATAACAGCTGATCAACAATATTTCGCCTCTTGATGGCGCAGACTCGAATAGCAGCGGGCCGTGCTTGTTCTCGCTTGTGACGCCAGGCATGCAACACATTCCCTCCATGTCTGACTAGTGACCTTGTCCTTCAAGACCGTGTCTGTTCGCGCTGGTTGCTGGCTTCTGGCGGGGCTAACGCCACCGCCAAGGGGGGACACCATGGTGGCGGTGGTGGTGGCTACGCTGTCAACACTACTCACGGCCCATCTACCATGGCGGCTACCATGGCGGCTACGGAGGCGGCTATGGTGGCGGCCACCATGGCGGCTACGGTGGTGGCTACGGTGGCAGCTACGGGGGCGGCTACGGAGGTGGTTACCATGGCGGCTACGGAGGCGGCTACGGTGGAGGCTACGGCGGCGGCCACGGTGGTAGCTACGGCTACGGTGGTGGCTACGGTGGGTGGTAGCTACGGTGGTGGCCACGGGTGCTAGAAATTTTTCGCCCCTTTGCTCAATAATCTTCTCGGTGAAAAGGAGGCACTTCCGGTCACACTCGGCGCATCCCCCGTGCACCAGATGTCAAGACATTTCCGTACTGTGGAACTGTGGGAGGCCAATGTGCGACCACAGACGCGGACTTGTAATTGTGAAAGACAACTGTGACTGTATGATAATGAGGTGTTATGTCCATATGAATACATTGATGACGAGCATTGAGTTGCCCTTAGTTTGGTATTTGGTGATTTCGATATGAGTTTGATAGCAAAATCGCTACCGAATGGAAAACTCGGGTAATGTATGCGAGAGAAAAAGAGCTGCTAAAATTCACTCAATGTCGCTGTCACTGATATACTGCTCAGAAGCATACTCAAGACGGCTGATTTATCGACGTGTAGTGTAAGCTTCTACTATCTCCAGCCCATGTTGTCAGTGTTACGAGCCCTATACTGCAGTATCCAGTACTTGGTGTTATTGCTGTGTACACTACTACAGTCTCCATCTAGCCGGTGGTGTTAGTGTTGTGTGGCCTACTGCAGTCTCCAGTACTTGGTGTTACTGCTCAGTGTAGCATCCTACTGCAGTCTCAATGTCTCAATATCAGACCACAAGAAGTGGTACGATATTTTAGTTCACTGGAGTCGAATTTGAGTATTGGTGGTCACGTCGACAAGCTTTTAATTACAGGGAGGGCATGATTTTAACGCTTATGAGGTTGGTTCTATCGTTGTTCCGTGGGGTATTTAAGATGATATTCCTGTAATTGATGCTGTCGCATTGTTTTTTTACACCTGCTTGAAAGCGGATCTCTGATCATGTACCTAGGTGACTATCCGCCGTAAATGCCGCCAATGGTTTAGACCATGCTGTGCGGGCGGCGCTTCGGTTGAAAGGAAGGCGGTCGCAACAGGCGAATGCCCGAAACCGAGCCAGAACCAGGGCGACTTTTTCAGAGAAACGAAGTATAATTTAAGAATCTTGCCTTGCTCAAAATATTAACGAATAATCTATAAAAAGTTGGCTGACGATCTAAAAATACAAATCCAAACGTTTTTGGACATTTCCTAAGATGCGCAGGAAAAAGTCAGGCTATGTCTAACTAATTTAGAGACAAGCAGGACTTGACCTCAGATGATGCCTAGAAAAGGCAAGCTCGCTCGCAAGCGTTCACTCAAATTCACTCATCGACCTGAATGTTTTCACTGGGAGTATAATCATATCGGACATCCCCCGAATTCACCGTTATCAGAGGGCGCAGTGCGGGCAGCAATTGCTGGCACTTAAAGTCCCCAATAAAGCTTGTGGACCAGACAACTTAGTGCAAAATCATTCTGGAAGCGCTGTATTCACTAGTCATCCCATTAAAAAAATATGTAAGAAATCCGTGACATCAGGCGTATTTTCCAGACCTTTGGAAAGAGGCAAAACAATCATTCCGTTGTTGAAAAAAGTGACAAAAAGAATCCATTTAAATTTACAGATCGATCAGTCTCATTTCCCTGTTTCGGAAAATTACTGAAAAAGTAGTTATGATTCAGAATATATAGACACAGTTCTCCAGCATGTAATGCCCGGAAACAGCACGGTTCATTCGCAAAATCGTGCATCAGCAATCTGGCCGTTATCTGTGCTTCGGCGGTTGGAGGGCCATTGCGGGAGGGATACTCAGACGGACGCTATTTATATACAGACTTTTCCAAGCGCTTTTCAGAGTGTCAACCACAATTACCGCTTTCTGGCCTCACAAATTGGAAAAATCTGTATTCATCTAAAAACTAGCACTAAAATGGTTCGTCTCGTTCTCTCGCGGCAGGCGTCAGAGAGTTGTTGTGACATGGCAAACCTCAGAATGGATCGCATAATTTCCGTGTGTACCCCGAAGGCTCACTTATTGCCCCTTTGGCATTTGCCTCTAACATCAATGAACCTACCAGGAATCCCTGAACCTCGATTTGTCTGCTCTTAAGTGCAGACGATCAAAATTGTAACCGCACAATTGTAACCCCACTGATGCACGCTACTGCAGGAAGATCTCGTCGTCTCCAGGGGTGGTGCATCGAATGGGTTTGACCTAAATCCTTAAATGCAAGGCCTTCACAATGACTCTCCGGCGCAAACCTGTCCAGACAACGTACACAATAGGTAATACTGTCCTGGAATCCTTCAGCAGCATTGGCGACCTTGGTATCATTTTGGACTAAAAATTGACCTTTTCGGACCACGTAAACCACGCTGTCAATCATGCGAACAGGGCCCTTGGACTCCTGATCCGATCATTTCAAACAGGATCCAAAGGAGCCAAATTCAACTCAAAATTCCTTTTAACTGCCTACTACGCAAATGTACGTTCGATTTTAGAATATAGCACAGTTGTCTGGGCAGGGGCAGCCAAATCCCACACCGTGCGCGTCGATCGGTACAGCATAAATTCCTCATCTGGTTAAACAATCACTCCAACAGATCATGTGAATCACTCGCATATCTCTCTTTTATCTCGCCACTTCGCGTTTCCTTTCTTTCCTCCAGAAAGGAACTCAACATGATCTGCCTATTTCTAAAAGGACTTTTCACAGGCAAAAATAAGCTCTGCGGAACTTTTTAGGGAAGTTTTTCTCTGCATGTGCCTGCCGATCGACGCCGTACAAAGCCCGTCTTTGCCGAGAGTTTTGCCCGCGTCAAATGTGGTCCTCGTCTGAATAGTATGCCGTGTGACCAGAGAAACGCAACCTGTTCTTGGCCAAGATCAAATGCGACTTTTTTCACCTCTTGTTTACCTAACTTACAGGGGCCACGTTCGTCAAATACACAAACGACATGCTCCACTATACCTGGCCATTGTAGGTGCACGATCGACGTTTTTTACTGCCACCATTCCTTTCATTGTAATAACATCGCTCTTAACCATGGGTTTTATAATGTATTCATAATTTGTAATTTATATGCATTTGTATTCGCATTTTACAATGTATTTGATTTATGTTATTTTTACGTGTTTTATATGTTTTATTTTTTATGTTTATTTTTTATTTTCATCCATTATTTTGTACATATTTTAATTTCTATCTGACTTCACTGTTAGTGGGCGTGTCAGCCCGTTGGTGATATTTATCAATAAACAATAAACAATAAACAATCTAGCTGGTGATGATAGTGTTGTGTGCCCTATTGCAGTCTTCAGTACTTGGTGTTATTCCTGTGTACACTACTGCAGTCTCAATCTAGCTGGTGTTGTTAGTGTTGTGTGCCCTACTGCAGTCTTCAGTACTTGGTGTTACTGTTGTGTACTAGCTAGCTGGTGATGATAGTGTTGTGTGCCCTATTGCAGTCTTCAGTGCAGTCTCAATCTAGCTGGTGATGATAGTGTTGTGTGCCCTATTGCAGTCTTCAGTACTTGGTGTTATTACTGTGTACGCTACAGCAGTCTCAATCTAGCTGGTGGTGTTAGTGTTGTGTGCCCTATACTGCAGTCTCCAGTACTTGGTGTTATTGCTGTGTACACTATTGCAGTCTCGATCTATCTGGTGGTGTTAGTGTAGTGTGGCCTTACTGCAGTCTCCAGTGCTTGGTGTTATTACTGTGTAGGGGAGACCGGGGCACGTTCTGTCACTTTTTTTACTAATTGGCCCTGGCGGGCACACTTTTCAGGTTTGGGTGATTGGAATGCCTTTTTTTTTTTTTTTTTTTTCCCCCCCCAATTTTACCTTTGTTTTTTTTACAAAAATACCAAATTAAAAATAGTTCCAAGTTTTAGTTTTTTGGGAGTTTTCAAGTGGTATCTCAGTTTGGTTTCGGCACCAGTGTCGATATTGTTGCGATGACTCATTTGACAGAACCTGCCCCATATATGAGGCACGTTCTGTCACCTATGGGGGCACATTCTGTCATTAATGGAGAACTTCCTGTTATCACCGTGCGGTCATTTGTGGTGCCCCTGCAGGGGGAGAGAGGGTTTCATTCATCGCCACCATCATAGTGTAGAAAATGACGACTATATACGATTCCCCAACACTGCATTTTTTGCGTTTTTCTTGGTTATCCATGACGAATCAGAGTCCCTGAGTACGCTATGATTTTTCATTTGAAATTTTTCCCTTTCATACATTAAAGACGCATGCCATTAGAAGCTCAAAAACGCTTTTTTGCATAAAATCGGTCGAATGAATGGCTACAATGACCTTTCAAAACATCCAATATTTATAATGTGTTGCCCCTTGGCCCCCCATCTGTGAACAAAAAAGTGATTTTCGGGTACAAGAAGAAGATTGTGTCACAACAATGATGGTGTTATTCCATCGACATCGGCCTAGCGTTTGAGAATCTCTGGGGGTGCAAGAATCTGCCCGCGCAGGTTTAACGTAATTCTGGCCGCTCGTGAACGCATCGGCACCACCCGATTCGTTTTTACGCTTGTAGTGGTGTACCATATCTGTAAACAAACAGGCAATCATTTTTTGGTCGTTTTATAAGCGATACGACACTAGGATTCATGAAAGATTCAGTGACAGAACCTGCCCATATAAGATTGGGTGACAGAACCTGCCCCACTCGACACAGGTCACACTTTTTCGTTTGTTACTGAAAACTTTGGAGAATGGGGCAGAATAACGCTCAGCACAATGTTCTCGACATTCCTATACGCCCATGGCAGCATTCAAAGACACTATACAATTATCTGAATGGCCACAAACCAAAATTTAGTGACTTATAAAAAGTTTGGATTTCTGTTGAAAAACAAACTTTTCCAAATTGGACCAATCTGGTCGCAGGTGTTGTTTGCTTTGATAGTACCGGGGCCAGTGCACAGCACTAAAGGAACAATATGTTCGGAACAATATAACCTGCGGTGGATAGTTCACGAGGAAACCCCGCTGACAGAATGTGCCCCGTGACAGAACGTGCCCCGTTCTCCCCTACGCTACTGCAGTCTCCATTTAAACAAAACAACAACCATAATAAGAACATCAATATATACTTATGTAACATCTATAGTAAAGACATTGTCCAGGTGATTGTGCAAAAGCTAGGGTCTAATTCTGGGCCCAATTACCTGGTCAAAAAGCCAGAAAAAAAAACACAGAGTGTTTCAGTTACCTCAACCAGTGAGGGAGGAGGGGGCCAGTTACCTATAAAAGTGAGGAATAAGCTAGTGCACACTGCACATCCGTGGATTTGACATTTTACGAAACTGAAAGCCTAGTTAGAAGTACTTTCTGAGAGTTTTTAAAAGGCAGCGGAGATCAGTGGTGTAGTATGTTTTGTTATGTTTTAGCCAATGATAAGTGTGCTTATTTGTATTGTATCTGTATGGCCTTGAATTAATCTCAGTTGTGGCAGAAAACTTGCCTTGAACGGTTTGCATCTTGCTGGGTGAACAGTGGAGACGGAGAGTAAAGAGGAAGTGAGTTGTGTTTGTGATTGTCACCGCAGTGCAAGCAGGGGCTGTGACTTTCTGCATGAGGCATTGGTGTGCGTTCAGCTTTGACATCTCCAGTCTGATTTGCGTATGTTGTCGCGTTTCATAGTTTGGTTCATAATGTGAAGTAGTGCGATGGCTGTGGTGTACCATGTAGTTATTTGACATATTAGCCGTTTTCACGATGAATTATTTTGCGC